>RPOG01008461.1:0-14264 GCA_008086565.1 Thalassoma bifasciatum | reverse complement strand
AACAATTTTCTTATTGTAGGGGCCAGAATACCTCCCCTGCATGATGAAGAGGGACAAGGGCTGCAGGGAAAAGAGCTGAAAAACGTCAGTGCTACAGACACTTCAGGACCCGCCTGCACTTTTAAACCAATGAGTTTTCTCGTTGTGAGGGTTGTCAAGTCCATGACAGGAGTGTTTAAGGTACAGAATGTATACACACTCCTCAATGTGGTGGGAAAGGCTCTTAAAGGAGCCACGCTGCCAGAGTGGATACCAAGCAGAGCTCATTCTGCCAAATCTCCACTGTTGATTGGAAACAAGAAACATCTTGAGTCATACACAAGCTCCACACAGAAACATGCCGTCTATGTCGTCTGGGAACAGCCATTGCAGGGGTTGTTTGAATCTGGACCCCCTCTTGGGATTAGCTGGAATGATTTGCAGAAACAAGCAAGCATGTGGATGTTTGAATCCAGCTGCAAATTGTTGTCATACATGCGGATGGTATTGAAACATAACACTTCTTTACCTTTAACCTAAATACACAAGACCTCCCTTTGCCCCGAGTACACACACACACACTGTTTGCCAATACACTGGTCAAACACACAGTTGCATAACTTCTTGTGACTTTCTTCAACTCAGTCCCTTTAGATGTGATCATACTAAAGGAAGCGTCGTCACACAAACATCATCTGAACCCTCCCTGCTCCTCTCTTCATACCTGTCATAGTAAGGAACCTGGCGAGTTTGATAGCAGGAACCAGACACAGCGGCACAGTGCATAACTTCCTTACTAGTAAAACAATGAAACAATAAAGCCACACCCATAAAAACTATTTTCTGATCACAGCCTTTACGCCAGCTCTGATGACCAGCCCTTTTCTAGTGCCTTCTCGTGCCTTCTCTCTCTACCTGTCAGCACCTTTCAACCAGCTGAAGCTTTCCCTTGTGTTTATGTTTCCTATGGAGTCTTGTGCTTGTTTACTTACACATGATGACTAAGCTAGCCATTCATACGGACCAGCAAAGCCTTAAATCCCATCACAGGAAAAGTCCACTATGTTAAAAGAACAGCGTTTTGAACCATGATTATCACCATAAAGAGGCAAAGTAGCTGTCAGAAACTCCTTTGAATGCTTTTAACAAAGGAAAGTTCCAAAATACGGATTAGGTACTGCAAAAAATAGCCATTTGAACTGATAATTGGTATTTCTCTCAAATGTTGACTCTGTACAGTAAAATTAATAGTCTCTATAATGCTAAGCTACAGAAACAGATGACATTTGTCTATTTTTTGTGCAGTTTGGCAGTATTTTGAACTAAAAAGCAGGGTTTAAGTTGTCTGTAGGTTGAGTCTGCTAAAACTGGCTGGTAACCACTTGGCTGCATCTAAGTGCTACCTACACACCAAATGCAGTGCCAAAATCGGGTCCTTTTATTTTGTTACAGTTTATTAGCATGCTGACAATATAATTTCTATCGCTTCACCCACAAATGCAAATAAGAGTTAAAAAAAATTGCATTTACATGGTCAAAGGGACTGAAATTGATGTAGTATGCATGCCAGGCCTGTCGTTGGTGATATACCAGTAGGGGCCTTATTTGTAACACTAGTTTAGAGGTTGAAGTAGAGGTGGATACATGCAAGAGGCTCAAAATCTGGATATAACGCAGATTTTTCAATATTGCAAGCACTGCTTTGATCATAAATTTGCCATAACTCACATTCTCTATTCACTTGTTTGCACTTTTGTTTATCCTTATTCTTAAATTATGCTTCTTTTTTAATGTTCTAAATAAATCATTAATGCTATTTTGTTAAAGTGCTTGTATTTTTTCATTGTAGTTATCTGAGACAATACATTTCCAATTCAATTTGGAGCCAGCTGATTTTTCAGGATATTATTGAATGAAAAACAGGATTTTTTTTTCTCACAGGGGGTACATGATTTAACTTTGACATAGAACGACCATTAAGTTTTTATTTTCATTGATTTAGTTTTTTTTTTTTAACAAAGGCGTATAAAAAGGAGAGGAAGTGCAACATCATAAAAATAATACTCTTGGTCAAATGGGCACTTCAATTTAAGCATCAACTGATTTAGAATTGTACAAAACAAACTATACAGATAAGATACACACACGGATACTGAGATCGAGGTATGTCTCTGCCTTTCTTTATGTAAATGTCTCTTTCTCTACTTTGCATGTGACAAATAAAAACCTGTCTAGTCCAGTGTCTGCTGCAGGCCAAAAGAAATAACTGTTGAAAGAAACTTTAGCTCCTCAGTTATAAACATAAAACAGCTTGCATGGATTATATTAATAAAGCACATGATACAGGTATGTTATGACAGTGCTCATGAAGACGTGTAAACATTTCCTGCTCAGATCAGACTCCACCATTATTGCCCTTTACTGAATCACGTAGCAAAAACCACACACTACAAAGTTTCACTTAATTCATGACTACAATATATGACTGGGAAATGTTTCATCCAAAAAAGGTTGTGTAAAAGTTTTAACAGCCATCATAAACCATGTGTAGCACTCAATTCAGCCAAGTCTCATTCTTCTTCTAAAACCTTTTAATACAAATGTGATGAATACTTTCTTCCACAAAAAAAATTATATGACTAAACTCTTTGATTTTAGAGTGTTCATAGTTTAGATTGTTCATTTACCCATGTACAACACTGATGTGAAAATATGAAGAGGCAAACCAGAAAAAAAACCAAATTAACCTCCATCTAACAGTCAGCAGACAGTTTTCTCAAACATGAAGCTGTCGTGATCAACCCTTTCCTTTCTTCAAAGACTTTACCACAACTACAAAAGTCAGCAGGAAATAGAAACTACAGTTAGCTCTACAAAGTGAAGCTGGTGACCTACGTTTACATGTCAGCAGGATACTCAGCCGGCACAAATATTTAACTGCGGTTTAAAGATGATGTGATGTAATTCTCTGGAAAGTGGGTCAACTGGTAATGGCAGTGGTTAGAAATAAGGACCCATAATGTAAGCAAAGGTACGAAAGTATTTATGTCAAATGCATTTCATGACCCACATAATTCCACGAAATTAATTATGACAAGATTGTTTTTCTTGTTCTCAAAACATAAAAACGGCTGTGCTGTTTTAGGGTTGGAGTCTCCATGTTAAAGAAACTAGGTTGTTATTTGGAAGCACCCTGGAAGTAGGTTATCTCCTGATCTCGTCAGGTGAGTTTGGTTGTGAGGAAAAAGGCTTTGTACAGGGTGAGTTGTGTTTTGGTGGGTGTGTTTGAGCGTTTTAGTGCACTTCAGTTCGCATTGACCTTATTTTATTGTTTATTGGGACACATCGGCCCACATCATAACATTGGTGTCGTGACTGACAGTTATAAGCTGGTACTCCTGGTCATCTTCTGTCAGCTAAAAAAATTAGTTCAAGTTAGGTTTGGTTTTTTTTATGCATTACAGACACATTACCTCACTGCTCAGTCGGCATCATGTAAAAAGTTGTCATCAGCAAAGAAAAGTATAATTTCAAAAGGATTTGTATTTTATCTATCAGCTTTGACAATGTGACAAGAGTCAAACTTTCTACGAAGATGATGTTGATGGTGTCTGAATGATAACAAAAGTGTAGCAATGACAGAGCAGAGCAGACAAAGAATGGGGCACTTTCCTACAAATTACAACAGGAATTTCCAAGACTATTTGAACATAGCCACTATGAAAATAATAATAATAATAATAATAATAATAATAATAAAATGCACCACATTTGACTTTTTTCACCACTTAAATAAGCCTCTCTCTACAATATTTCCCATGCCACTCTCCCTTCTCCTTTGTCGGTTGGTCTACTTCCATAAACTTTAATACTTTTGGCACTGTCAAACATGCAAATAACAAAACATTGTTCGATTTTACAGGAAATGAGGGTAGGGAAATTTTTGAAACCTTAATATCAATGCAAGTGTTTAAAACTTATAGTTTGTTGTACTACAGATTACAATCTTTTTAAAGCAGCTTTACATAAAAGTTGTACAGTAAGAAGTACCTTCATATGTTAGAAAGTCTTCTCATTGAATGTGAATACTTGAGTATTGTTTGAGTTTTTCATAGTTTGACCATAGACTGTATAAAACATGGACGTAGTCTCCGTGACGTCACCCGTCTGTTACTGCAGCTCTGTTTTGAGGCTAAACGGCGGGCGCGGCCATATTGGAAATGGGACGAGTGACGAGTGCCCAAACTCACAGCTATTGGGCACCCGTCAGTCACGTGATCTGTGCTGTGGCTCTGATTGGGTAGCTCTTAGTCCTAATATCTTCCAAACGGCTGAGTTAGAAAAAAATTCACCCCCCTCACAGTGGGAGCCGTTAGCAAAATTAGCGATCCAGACGGGAGACAGAGTTTGTACCAGGCTTTAAATACGCCGATTTCGGCTCTGAAAACGGCCTTTTTCCCGTCTGCTAACACAGTACTTCCGGTGCTTCTGGAGCCAGCCTCAAGCGGTCACTGGAGGAACAGCAGCTTTTTAGCACTTCCGTGTTGTCTCATTTTTTCAGACCGGAGGTTGCCGCTCGAGTTTGACGTGAGTGCATTATTTGAGTAAATGTATTGAGTAACTTCACATTTGTCTCCTGTCTGTTACACTCCATCTGTGTCCCTGTAGTTTCAGTAAAGTCAACGGAGCAGCTGACAAAAGGAATTATCTGCAAATATCCCGGAGGTAACTTTTTTTTCCCTTGGTAGCAGGCAAAAGCTTTCTTTGCTTCAGAATACATTGCTTTATGTTACAGAGCTTTTCCTGGGAGCAGCAGTCGTCATGTCCCAGTGTTTCACGCAGTAACTCAGTTTGACTCATCACAGCTGGACTTCCAGAGAAATTCCCTGAATTCAGGTCAGACGCTGGACTCTGAGAATTTCCTCTGAGTCAGGTCAGGCATCTGAATACTTAAAAGGAAAAACAGAACTGACAACAAACAGGCTGTAGTGCAGCTCAGTGCCAGAGTGTGCCAGATTCATGGTGATGGCCTACGCTGCTACCGTCACGTCCCTCCTCACGCCACAACCTACAGTGTCAGCTTACACAGTTGTGGGGAATCCAATATGTTACCCGTCCTCACCTCAACTCCTCTCTGCTCTGTACTGTTTTACAGCCTCCTCACTCTACAGGAAGTCTTCTGAATACATCTGTATTATACATCCTTACATCTTAAGGGTGGATGACATTTTATGACTGAAAACAGGTCTGACTGCTGAAGACTATACAACATTCAAATCTGATTTCTCAGAGGCATAAAATGGATTATGTGGGTCTTATTTGGAAGATTTCAAAAAAATCTTTTAATGTCATAAAACAGTATTAGTATGTATGTCCCTTTAGAAGTCAGTAAGTAGTTGCTCTTGTTCTTTTGTAGTGTAAACTCTTATATATTAATGCTACTTTTGTGTTCCTATAGACTCAGAGAAGCATGAAAACCATGAAAAACCCTAAATTGTGACTGAAAAAACTCAACATTTAGTATCATATTGTGTTTATGGGGTGACGTCTGCTTTTTTACACCTGTGTTAAACAACAGGTGCAAATGCATGTGCAGCATTAGCTTCTTTTAAAATAAAACATGCCTGAGGAAGAATGTAGGTATTAAACCTATTGACATAGCATGATTGTGTAACAGGGATGGGCTCAAAAGCTAACTTGTTATTATTAACCATCAATTACGCATGGTGGAACAATATGAACCAGAGCATAAAATATTCACCCTTTAAAATATTTCATCACCATAAAGGCTGTTCTCTCCAAATGTACTTGTTTATCTGTGAGTACTACACATACTGTCAGTAAACACAAGCTGAAAGAGTTTAACTACTTATCTACCAAGAACAGAGAATTTCAGCTAGCAGCAGAGAGATGAGATAAAAACGCTGCACTCAATGCAAACGTTCAGATATGGTTATGTAGTGCAGGACTGCAGCCAGGATTTGACTTTAGCATTCTACACAAACAATCTTTTGAGCTTTAAAAGTAAGCAGACAAAACTCTTAATAATGTTGGTCCAAAGTTAAGTGTTCACTTTCATTACAACACCACAGTAGCTGTTGTGTTCCTCTTTCATTTCTTAAAACTGGAACCAATAAGTTGTTAGTTTCTGAATTACAAACATCAACTATTGCCAGACTGCTCAACTCTTGATTCTGATTCAATCAATCCACTAGTTGTTGACACATTTTCTCCACTGCCTGTTGACACTGTGGCAAAACATTTCATTTTAAGTTTTCAATCGATATAAGTTGCAAAAACTATTTTTTATCAGGGTTCTGTCACCCAGTCAGAGTTATAATTTGCATAACTACCCAAACTGTATTCATTATCCTTTACTGTACCATTCACTTTTGCATTAATTTAGGACATATTGATGATTGCTGGTGCAAGTTTTGCTATTTTTCTCCTAGGAACAGATTGCTAATTGCTCTAAAAGGCTGCCCACATCCATCTGTCCTGTTGGGTTGTTTAGGGTTAAAATGTTGCTGTAACAGAATAGCAATGTGTTGCGTGATAAACTGAACAGATGACAGAAAGTACATTCTTTTGTAGTAAATCTCACAAATCTTGTATGAGAGCAGAATGAATAATAAATAAATGCTATTTCAGAAGCTGTAAATATTTAAAACGGATTAAAATCAAAAAGAAGCAGCAGCCTCTCATCATACAGAGAACTGTTAACTCTTTTCATCAGAAGATACTGATGTTAAAAACCCAGAGGTTGGACCAAAGGTTTAAAGGTGACAACATTGGTTAATACTCCTCAAAGTGTCGGTGGTGCTTTATTAAACTGAGCTAATTTCAAACCCACAGAAACACAGCTAAGCCCTGCATGAGTCTTTTTATCCATACGCGGTGCACAAAGCCATCAAATTTCACAAGAGTGAATTAAACTTGCACTCTTGCTTTCTTGTTCATCTAAATTAAAATCCTCCCAGATCTCTTAATCCCAACTTTTTCAGCAAAAGCCTCATTAATCCTCATTAAGACACGGCTGACACTTACAGTATGAGACATTATGAAGGGAGCTAGTCATGCAGATAAAAGGAAACCTGGTGCACTCTCTTAAGAAAAGCAGGAGTTGGCGGATAACTGAAAGGCAGAGAATGGAGAAGAATTCAACTCATGCAATTAAACGTTTGTACAATGTTGTTCAGGTTGTTGGAGTCCCAATCAAAATACCTGTGCTGTCAGGAGTGTCAGGAATAAAGTGTTTAGGGGCCGTTGTGTTCAAAACAGAGGAGGTCAACTGTTTGCTTGACCCCAATTACCAAATCTATTTTGGTTGAAGAAATTAAGGAGTTTTGGGACCCAAACAAAGCTTCTTGTTGTGGGGGTAGAGCTCCTTTAGAGGGCCAACAATGTGAAGTTAGGCAGCATTAGAGTCGCATATTTTGATGGAGGACCTTTGAGATTGGAGGGAATAACTGCATCATAATTAGATTATAGCCACAACAAAGAAATACAGTTTAACAGTTGATTCTACCAACAGTCGAAACCCGAAGAATCTTTATATAATGTCATTCATTTTGAAGAAAAGCGTTAAAATCTCAGTTTCTAAAATTTCAGAAGCTAAAACAAGCAAAATTTCCCATATATCCTTGAAAGGAATATTTGCACTTTTTTGAAGTTTCCTGCAAATATCTGCTGACACATTAGTCATCTGAACAAGTTTCCTCTAAGTATAGCATCAATTATACTTCTCTGAATCGGTGTCATTTCTCTGCAATTCAAAGTGCAAAAACATCCTGTCAATTTTTCAATGTGTTTCTTTTTGGGAACCCAAATTATTAACTGGACTCCTTTCACACAAAACACTGTGTCAAACCATAATTTAGCAAAACACTCCATAAAAGTCAGGTATGAAAATCCAGATCACAAGAGACTTAGCTAATCCTGAACAACCTTTTAACTACAAACATAAAAAACAGCTGAACACTCCAGGAAGCAACAAAACACTAAGGAACAGCAAGCAGTCTGGGAAGAAAGGCTTTAACACCCCGGTGTTGGCAACTGCGTATTCCCCTGGTAGGGTTTCACTCTCCCTGGAAATCTGCTGTGTCTGTGTCACTGGGAACACAGGGAACCTTTCCCATCACGTCCACAACGAACCCATCCAGCTGAAGGTCCACCGCGGTGCAGCAGGAATAGTTTAAGTTAAAGAAGAGAGAGGAAAACAACAAACACAACCGAATGGAAACATTATTTAACCAACATGTCACACTGGGTCGCCTAGTGCTCCCCCACTGAGTGAAACTGGGCGACATCTAAAAAAGAAAGGAGTGGGCAGATGAGCAGTGTACGTGCTGCATGTCTACATATGTGAAAGCGACCACAAGCCAAAGCATGGAGACATCAGTATCAGACACCAGATAAGTCACGTCGACATTCAGAGCATGACAGACTTACAGTGAGACAATGTAAAGTCCAGGATGTGTTGTATGTAACAACTGGTTATCAATAAGATCACAGATGACTGATTTGAATGCAGAAGCAGAATGCAACCATTGATTACAACGAATACAAAAAAAAATTTATGTAAAAAAGAATAAAAGATTTGACAACTTCAGGAGGAGTAAGATCATATTCTCAAGTGGTTTGGGATGTTTGGTGGGTTGTTGGTTTTGTAACCAAGAATATACAACATGAAATTATTTTTCAGTTCATGGAAATTTTTTACCCTTAACCTACAAAACAAAATCTAGTAAATATCTTGTCTGTTTGGAGATTCAGTGCAATTAAATAATCAAATGGTGCAAAAAAATGTGCCTGTTTTGGAAGTTTGCAATTGTATTTAATGAATTAATAATACGCCTTCACCATGCTTTGATACCATTGTGTTTTTACTAGTAGTGGGCAAATCAATCTAGATAAAGCTATGCCAGAATTGGTATCAATACTTGTTTGGCGAGACTGATGCTTAAAATTACCAAAACATTGTTGATTTCCTTAATAAAAAGAAATTCTACTTTTAGTGGTCTTGTGTTATTCTTTATTTACTTTGACCGGCTGCTTTTCTATGTAAAAGGTATTGACATTTGTATTGGCATCAGCAATACTGACCCTACATTTACTTGGTATTGGTTGGGTATCAAATTTTGCAAAACAGTACACCACTAATTTTTGCGTGCTGTAGTGGTAGTTTTGCTAGAATTACACAACGATTACTAGATTTTGGATGATAGCAACAAAGTGTCCTTCTTGTGTTGAGAAGTCTAGTTTGACTCACTTAGGCAACAGAAATTATGGAAATTTGTTCCAAATAAAAAAGAAAAGTTTAAATTAACAGTATTAGCAATTTCCTGCACATTAACTGGCCGTTAATGCCAGTTTTGGGTGCTTTAAAGACACAATTTCATGCTAAAACCTAATTTTAGTTATATATTTTAACTTGTGAACATTCAATTCAGAATTATGATTTATTGTAGGGAGCGTTGTGTTCTTGTAGCATCGCCAGGCTCTTAAAAACTATTTATAACCCTGCCAAACCTCAGTCAAGCAGCCGTTTAGCAGTAACACCTCTTTAACTACGGCGACAAAGCAACATCTCTGAACTGAAGGCGCGAGACGTGACAAAGCATCCCGAATATGTGACGTCAAAGAAATGGCGGAAGTAAATTCAGATAAGTTTACCAAAAAAAAAAAAAAAAACAGCAAAATTTGTAATTTATATGGTGATATTCGTCAAAAGTGTGAAAAAAATACTGTGCAGTACACTAGCTGTGTTTGAGTTTTAAAAAAAGGATTACTCGTGATGAACCAGTAAAAATGTAAAAATCGAGCCGTTAAAACCTCCTAAAATGCTTTAACGGTCGGCACGAGCTAGAACTATCACCATGGTTACAGCTATTGGTCACACATAGACTGTATGATGAGTATATTGTGTATATTCTATATACAGTCAATGTGGTCACATCATATCTGCTGACTCCCTCGCGTGCCACATGTACCCGTACCTCATGGTTGCATATACCGTGAACCCGCTGAACCCGTTTGCTCGCAAGACTCACTGACAGCAGCCACGAAAAGGAGAGGAACAGAAGCAGCCTAACAGGTTTGACAGGATTATTAAAAAAAACACGCTCGTTGTGGTGAAATGAGTCAAAGATATGTAAATACCTTTCCCGAGTCCATGGCTGCGATGTTGTGAGGAAAATACTACTTCTGATTCTTTGTCTCTGTCTGTGAACGTCTTCTGACGGTGATGACGAACTTCCTCGGGGTCTCCCAGTGCCGCCGTTTAAAAGTCAGTCATTTTGAGAGTCCGTCAAAATAAGTTGAAGCTTCTGAAGAGAGATAAGTTTTATAAGTCTTCTTTCAGGCTTTTGGACACTTAAAGTCCGGCAGCTTGAGTTGGAGGTCCTCTCTCTCAGTCTCTCCTCAGTTGTTGTTGAGTATCAGACTTCCAGCAGTTTTGAGTCACAGCTTCGTGGATGTTTTGTCGTTTTCCAGGATGTGAGCGTTTAGCTGCTGGGTGGGTTATGCCTCCTCTACAGCTTTCAGAAAAAGCTCCTTCGGGACTTCAGCCGGGCTGTTACTGCTCATATAGAGCTGACGCAATGGGGTTGTGCGCGGTGAAGGCCCATCCTCCACAAACAGCCAATGAGGAAGCAGGAGGACTTTAAAGCCAACAGTGTGAGTGGTCAGAGAGAGCACATTAAAATATATAATAATCTACATGCTTTAAATTTGGAGGACATTGCTCAGATACGCCATACTGAAACTCTATAACAACTATCTATGCTTTCATAAATAAATATCATTTAGGGCTGGGCAATGAATTGCAAATTAGATTAAATAGCAATACAGTCTTCTGCAATAGTCAAATCCCAGGATGCATTATTTCTTAAACGTCAAATGTGCCAGATAAAAATTTTGCAGTAGATGTTTATACTCTGCACCAGTGTCACTCAGCCCTGCTCAACCAAAGAGTCAAGTTGTTGAAAACTACCTATGCAAGAGAAACAACCTGTTATGAAAAGTGGCAAGACAGATAATTAGCAATAACATTAAGTTTAATGTGGCAATTAGGTTCAAATTGCTGCAATAATGGGAGGTAAAGGTGAAACAACTTAGAAAATAGTTAGAAAGAAGCAAAAAATGGTCAAAAGTGGCAAAAAGTAGTGAAAATTGACTAAAATTGGCAAAAAGCAGTCAAAACTAGCAAAAATGGTACTGGGTGCAAAGAAAACATTCCTTCTTCATTGATCTTATACAATATTCTAATTTTCTGAGAGACTGAATTCAGTGCTTGCATTATCTGTAATTCATCAACACTTTAAGAAATAAAGGAATTATATATTTCACTTCTGGGTTTCTCTTTCTGAAATGAGTGACCAAAAACATTGAACTTCTTCATGATATTCTAATTTCCAGAGAGAACTGCAATTAGATTATTCTTGCGAATTGTTTAGCCCTAATATCAATGTGTTTGTATTAATTCCATTTTCCCATCATATTTGATGGTTTTGGGATCACTACTTTATCTACCTCTTCATCTCACAAAAACTTAGCCTGTTTTCTTCTCTTTTTCAAGATAATGCTTAAAAGATGAGCTTAATCAAAGCAAAGAAATGACTGTTGACTGTGACAGACCATGCTGTCATTGTCCACAGAAAGTAGATAAATTAAATCTACATCTATTTTTGTCTTAAGCTTTCACAGTTTAGATACGAGTTTTGATCATCAGTCATCTATGACTAATGATCTGTGAGTAAGCAAAGAAATCAGAGAAACTCTCCTTTTTGCATTGCTGTTGGTTGCTGACTTGGCTCCAGCAGAGCAATTTGTCGGCATCCACTAAAGCATCATCCTTATACAACTTTTTCACCGGTGTTAAAAAAGGGAACTGAAAATCGCAAAAATCTGCAATATTCTATTACAGGTTAAAGAGTCATATCAGGAGAAAAGCATGTTGTCCCAAGCCTAATGTACATTTATTCATTCATAATCAACTGCCTCCATATAGATAACAGTTAAAGTATTAACATACTCAGAAAATACATGTGCACTCATGCCTATATACTACCAGCAGACAAAACTACGAATGTGAAACAAAGCACCATTATCATTATGCTAGTAGTGCAGTAATTACCAGGACTAAAATAACAATAAAATAGTGAGTAAAAAAAGCATTTTTAAAAGACTTGTTTTTTCTTTTCCCAGTTACAATTATAGAATCCAACCAAACTGTAATAGTCAAGTGAAGAAGAGGACGAGATAGTCTAATCTTAAGATGATGTATGAGCCAAAGATCTTATCACTCAGATTATTTGTTGTTACTCACAAAGGCATGATTGAGAAACACAGAAGCCTGTCTGAGTCACTGTAAACACAATTACAACCAACCACTACAGACTTAAGACTGATCAACTCTTGCACTCTGCTTTATTTTTATATGTGAATGTTGTAAAATTTGCCAACATCCTTAAGCAGTAATTAGTTTTTAATTCAGTTCCAAAGCATTCACAAATTCTTTCCCAACCTCTTTTCCCAAACTTTTTCGGTAATTGATTAATTAAATCCTTATTATTGTGAAATTAATTGTAAGATCTGCAGTTTTGAAATTCATTATCAACTCAAAAAGGATTTTACTTAAATCCAGCCCACTCTAACTGCTAATCTGTAGATTTCCTACGTAAATAAAAGATATATACTCAAATCAGGTAATCATAGAAATATAGGACATTTGATTATTTACCATTAGCACTTCTTAGCGTATCCGTTTCACTCTGCTTTAGGTGGTAAATAGTTGAATACTTTCATTTTGGGAGGCAGCCCATTACTCTGCTATGGGGGGGGGCTTATCTAAAGGATATCAGACTGATTAAATTGTTACAAAACTGTGTTTCCCCCAAATTAGTGTCATTATACCTCTTCAACCTGTTTGTTGTCCTAACACGTTTGGATGTAAATGTAAGCAGGGAAACTCGAATCAGGACGTCCAATGATCTCATATCGCATGACAACTTGAGTGAAACTAACTTTCTGCAAACTCTGCATGAAGCTAAAGATATGAAAGTAGCAGGGTATACTCAGTGGATTAGAAATAAATATCTGACCCTGCTGAGCATGTAACTGATGACTGATCCAAGAATTTTCCAATTGCAGCTTAAAAGGGTATAGAAAATATGCACAAAAAAAGGCTAATTACCCACTCATTGTTAAGATTTAGTGCTGAATAATTCGTTTTATTCCTGTCATTATGATGATGTGGTATCTCGATGGGAGTATGCCTTATGTTATAAAGGTTATAAAAAAGTGTTATGAAATGAAAATTCAAATCAAATTTAGTATTTATCGCTTGCCCTCCAGGTTGGTTTGGTTGCACCACCTGTCTGGTCTGCTTTAGCTATAAACACGCTAACAATGAGTTATTGAATCCAATCCATGTGTGATCTAATGATCTTTCACTGTCCTGGTGATGCGACGTCTGCCCTCTGTTCGACCCCATTGCTGTGTTCTGGGATGTTTGTTAGCAAAGACTTGGAAAAATAACTCCTCCACACGAAACTGCACACTACCTTTTGTTTGTGATTGCAGGGAGGTGTCCGGTCTTAGAGTGTGTGTAAAAATATTTGGAAAATAATTAGGAACTAAAGGGGAAATGCATGTGTTTGCACAGCACTGAAAGCTTAGAGAAAAGGGAGGGTGACGGGTTGAATTTGTCAAAATTTGTTCCCTTCATATTCTACCGTCTGCCTTTGAAAGCTTGGGAAAACAATAACAGGGGAACGCTTCAGAAAAGTGTAGCGTGAACCGAAATGAACTGCTCTGTTTTTATTTATTTCCATCAACTCAAAACAAAAACCTGGTTTAATTTTTTCTTTGACAGTAGTGTTCACACAGTCAACAGCACCAGCCTTTCTAAAGTTTTCTCAGTGACAGTCAATGATTTGCATTTTTCCCAAATGCAAATAAATTCAAATTTACATGCTGACACTAATGTGATGCTTGCTAAAGTTGAATTAAAAAAAAAAAAGTACTTCTGTCGGGTTCTCCAGTCAAAGATGAGTGAAGACCTGAAACAAATACATAGGGGAAATAAGTTGTCGGGATCTATGTTATGTAAAAAGGCCTTGGGAGGTCAGAAGACCATAAAAGCATTGTATAAGTTCAATTCACTTACCATTTACGTCATGATGCTACAGATGATGCACGTGCCCTTTGTTACAGGTGTTCGGGTGGTATCCGGTTGAAGGATATTGAAATGGAAAGAAAATAATCTTAATAGTAAAGCAGGA
>RPOG01008460.1:0-14268 GCA_008086565.1 Thalassoma bifasciatum | reverse complement strand
GAAAGAGCTGAAGGGTTGAAGAGTATGACAGCACTTCAGGTAGCCTGCTCAGTGTCTCTCTATCTGGCGGAGCAGCGTATGTACATAAATTAGAGCTAAATCATCAGTAATAGAGACATGCAGCAGCTCGAGAATGAAGTCACTTAGAGGCTGAACTTTACGGCCACTTTAAACAATCATTCGTCACAATGAAAGAAACAGTAAACCAGTCGAGGCCGGCTCGCAGAAACAAGTCACCTTGAGTCATCCACTTGGCTCCAGCTACACTCACGGGTCAAGGGTGCTGCTGGGAGAGAGGGAAAAACACTGTAATTGGTGCATACCGCAGAGCCCATGGCTTCCCCACTGGGAAGGGAAGGGTCAACCTGTCTGCGCTGAATTTGCTCAATGGGAGTAAAAACAAGCCTGAGAGTCTGCAGCTACACTGTGCAGCTCTGTGAGACCGAACCGCCGTGCCAGATTCATGCTAATGTCAACACGCCGGCTGTGCCAATGTTAACATGCTGATGGTTAGCAGGTGGGTTGCTAACCGTGTATACCGAACCTAATGGTGAGTTAACATGCATGTGGATGGTAATCTGGACTTAATACACAGGGAAAACTGAGGCTGATGGGATGTGATCAACTACTCGGTGCATTTTTGTGCTAATGGTGCCAGTTTTGGTTTCAAAACATTCGGCAAAAGAAGAAAAAAAAAGTGCGCTGAAGTCCTGGACCTGGTTTCTGACTTTAATGGAAAGTATCCTCGTATAACCCTCCATCACTGCCTCCTCCTCATATCTCACTTCATCCCTGCTGTGGCCTGTAAAAGTAGATTTGATATCTTAAAGGTACAGGATCGACAGGTAACAAGACTCCACAAAGTGAGGTTAAACTTTCAGCACAAACTTTCATTTCTGTAACTAGAAAAGAAGATTTTAATACAGAACATTGACAGATTTGATGGCCACTTTGTTATAAATACACACAAGAATTATCAATAAAACCAAATAAACCATGAAAGGGCATAAAAGGATTAACCCAAGGGGAGCATGAACAACTATAAAAGTTGGCAGTAGATCATTTTAACTTTTGTCAATGGATTTGAAGTCAACTTAAAGAATGCAAAAGACAATTCCAGGAGAAAGGTTATCATCTTGGGACCATGAACATCAGCATCAAACTTCACAGAATTTCATTTAATAGTTGATATGGGATTTTACTTTCTCAACATAAAGGCTTATGAAAGTAAAATCGGGAGATCACAGGGGAAACGGTTCATCATCAGAGGACCATGAAAGTCTATCCAAAAGTTTTAAGGAAACCAAAAAGCTGACGCAACACTTTATGAAATAAGCAAAAACTTTGAAGTGCTCTGCGTGTTTAAAGTAAAGTGACAAATCCTGCAAGGTTCATCCTCTGTGGCTCACATGCCTGACCAGAAGTTTTACATGAACAAAAAAGTTCAGATTCAACTGAATGAGAAACATCTTTGAAGGTGCATGTGCTACTAAAGCCGAGTGACGAGAAGTTAAATAAATTCTGGATGGTTTATCTTCTGGGAACCCTGAATCCATCTAGAAGTTTTAAGTAGAACACAAAATTGTTGTGATATGTAATAGAATAAGCAACGTGCTTGCATTGCTTATGGGAGTTTAGTCAAAGTGAGAAGATTAATTCAACAAGGTTTATCCTCTGGAGATCATGAGCCTGTCCAAAATATTTAAGCAATCAAAACAAATGATGCAACTCCAGAAATCAATTGCAGTATAGGGAAAAAAGAATCGCAATTAGATTATTTTTGCGAATTGTTCAGCCCTACTTATGACTAATGACAAGATGTTGGTACTTCCTCTTATTCATGTGGTGTCAAAAAAATGTGTAAAATTTGCTCAAGTCAGACAGAATCTGGTGCAAATTATCAACTAACTGGTGTGCAAACTGTGTTTTTCCAAGGCAAGAAACTTCATTTTCAACTCATCATTAATAATAGCATCTGTGTTGCATGTTGCTGTTCAGACAACATCCTGAGTTTCTGTACAAGTTGAAATCCCGTGACCACATCAAAAGTCTGAAGATCCAACTTTCCAGACCCGAAATAGGACTGGTTTTCAGTGTCAGTGTCATCTTTCTTTCTGGTACCTCGCCTTTGATAATTCTCTGAACCACGTCCTTAAATCCACTCAGTTTCACTCTGCCCTACATTCAAGCCTCGTCTTCTCTTTGATTGTCTTGTAAAATCACTCCATCCCCTCTGAAGCTTCCATCTTCTGTCCTACTTGCTCATATCTTGCTGACTCTCTGGCTTTCAGGCTCTCTCTGATGAACTGGAATTTCTGAACTCAGCACTGCTGATTAAGCCAAAAAGCAAACACAAGCACACACTATACACAAACACACGTGATGGCGGACAATGAGCTCGCACTCTAAAGAGACAGAGGAGCATCCCATCCACACGGCTCTCTGTGTTAACTCGCTCACCACAGAGAGAGAGAGGGAGAGAGCGGGAGGGAGAGAGAGCCTGGGGCAAAGACCCATTAGGTACCCATAAATAAATCCAGAACAGCGAAGGGGAAGTTTGAGATGCTGTTCACTTGAACACGCAAGATTTGCTAAGTGCTCCAAGTTGTCAATCTCAGTTTCCTCACTTTGTGACCACAACGCAAACATCCTTCGTCTCCTTTCTATCAAACTTGCATGACTGCTACACTGATTCTTCTGCTGGAAGAATTCAGGGACTGATCAGGAGACTAAGCTTCAAGAATAAAAGTCCTCACTTATCAATCCTTCAAACTCAACTCTGACCAGATCCTGCAAATCAAGTATGATCCAATCAAAATTTAGCATAAGAAGTAAAAACAAATAGTCGATTTTATTTCTTTGTTGTCATGTTTCTTGGTTATAAATCTTGTAGCGTTGCATTTGCATTGTTTGTTTCTCTGTTGTTTTGCTTTGTTTTCTGTGTATGTGACTGAAAAAAGGAAAGAAAAAGGTAAATTGTATTTCTATGATTGTACCTACCACAATGAAATGTTTTCCATAAAAATATTTGGATAAAATAATAGATCTTGTAGTGTTGTAAAGCCTATTTATTTCTCTATTAAATGGCACCATATTTGTAAGGAACAAGCATTTGTGGATTGAGCAGCAGAGCTGAGTTTACAGGTTGAACCCATGAAAAATTTGCCAAATCTTCTCTGCCAATGCCAAACAACTTATTCTGTTATTTTTTATCCATTCAAAAAAGGACACAATTTTTATTTAACTAAACAATTGTTCAATTGTCTTCCATCTTAAGACTTCAATCACTCAATCCACCAAACAACACAGAAGAGGAATCAACAGCAGATTGGGCTGTTTGGCATTGACAGAGAAGATTCGGCAATTTTTTAGGGGTACAACATTTCTCCAAATTACATTCCGGAAAAGCCTGTGTTTTTGTATTCTTTTTTTTTTTTTTTCAATTGAAGCCACATTTCTGAAGAACAGAAATGTTACTCCATCAATAGCAAGCTCTTGTACTCATCCCTTGGCATTGGCAGAGGAGATTTGGCAATATTTTCTTGGGCGCAACTTACAAACTCAGCTCTGTTGCTCATTCCATAAATGCAGGTTTCTTACAAATGTGGCACCATTTAAAAGAAAAAGGCTTTACAACAGAAAAAAAAATCAACTACCAAGACACATTTTAACAATGAAGAAATAATCGACCAAAAACAAATTTCCTCACTTTGACTTTCGAACTCCTTGACTCTGTCTATATTGGACTTTGGAAAATACATATTTCAGAGCTTTTGTGCAGGACATTTAATGTGAGTCAGCTGGAAGATAAAAATATCAGGCACAGATGGATTTCAGCTGATAAAATCGACCATCGTCAGCTAAAAATGAGAGGTCTGAGGTCTTTTCACTTCCATGTTTTCACTGGCACATGATTGCGTTTAGCGTTCAAAGGACAGGTCTGACAGGTGCGGTACAGACAGTCAGTTCTATCTGTATTTTCAGATGCAGGCTCATGGTTAGTTCACTTTTGGACAAATGTTTTTTTCCTTGAAGTCCAACCACTTCCAGCTTCACCAGACCACCAAGTTTAGGCAGGGAGAGGCAGCATCGAGCACGAGGTTAGCCGAAAGTCTTGCCCACGTTTTTATGAGGAATGTGAAGAATGCTTCGTTCGGCCTTCTGTTTGGTGAGATCTCATCCTGGCAAATGCAGAGGAGGGTGAGCTAAGTCTTTTGTTAGTTCAGGCTTTGACTTCATTTTCACATCAGTATGTATTCAAACATGGAGACTCCTGAGAGCTGAACGCAGATGGCGGGCAGGCGGATTGGCATACGGTTTGGGTCGTATCAGCACATGATGCTGGGAGGCAGCCAGACGGGAGAGTGAGACGCTGCATTCGATTAATGAGGCATCAGGATACAACAAGGTGAGGAAGCAGACGTTCGTTCATCAGGGCCTCAGGAACATTAAATCTCAAATATAAAATCCAAACAAAAACCTCACTTTTTTCTGGACTGGCCACACAATCCTCCACGAGCGGTGACTGTTTTGTCCTAAGACACAAGACGTCATTTTATCAGTCTGCTCTTTCTGCTCAAGAGGCAAAACTTTTGAACTCCATGCTGTCTAATTTAAAACTAGAGGCAGACAGTAATGCTTTTAACAAAGGACTCAAACAATGGCTAAAATCGAAACAACATTGCTCACATGAATAATTTTCATGGGATGATTGCTTTATCATTCTGCCTTTGCTTTACAACATATGTATATATTTAATTGTAATTGTATGGGATTTTTGGGGCTGATGCCGATACCAATACTGGGGGCAAAAGAAAGCTGATATATTGGCTGATATCCCACATATCTGCTGATGCATTAAATAAGAGCATGTGATATACACAGGATATATATTGTATATGAACGCAAATTATGATAATACCCAAAGTATGATTTTGGGTATGACACAACAACGTTAATATGCCATATTATTGTCAGAAAAGAGTGGATGTGTGTATCGACAGAAGCATTTATCCCTGTTTATCTTATACAATTCCAGCCCTACTCAACTCGGCTCTACTCGGTTTGGTTAGCTTTTCCACCAGCCCGACTACAGACTCACGGTGGGCGTGGATCTTATAACACAGCTGCGCTAAAGTGCTCCGCAGAAGTGCGTGCATGTCATCTATAACTTGACACAAACATAATTTTGTACAAACATATGTGCCACCGTGGTCTTTAGAGGAAAAAAAACAAGCTTTCAAAAGATTTCATTAAAGTAATACAGCGGCTCAATGTCGGGCCTCATGACAACGGAGGTAAACAACAGCCTTGTGCTGCTGCACGCGGAGGAAAACAAAGGAGCTGCTTCCTGACATCAACTCCTCCCTGGATCCAGTGAGATCACTTTAATTTTTGATTTTTGGGCCTTGTTTAACAGAGATTTTTTGTTGATCAATCATTCTTCTTTGAACTGGTTTTCCTTTTTGGTTTCCTGTGGATTAATGGACTGATTGGTGCGTAAAGACTCTCGTGGCAGACAGATCGCTCCTGTGCTGATGAACTTTGATTTAATCAAAACGACTCTGTAAACAGAACTATCTTTGCTGTGAACTTCTTTTTCATTTAAAAAGGACTTTTAACCGATTTAGGAATCATGAAGGAGCATTTAAGGGCTGTATTTTGTGTTCATTCAGTCTGGTTCTGACTTCTCATCACTGACTTATTTGTTTGCCTCTTGCAAGTGATTTGTACAGAGTCAGAAAGTGAAGCTGCGGGGACGACATTCTCTGACCAATGAGTGACCGGCAGTCCGTCAACGTCACCTTCTAGTATCGGTTCAGCTTGCTTGGAACCCAGGTAGAGTAGGTACTAAAAACTGGCGTCTGACACGTAGTACCACGCTAGTGGAAACGCAACACAAACCGAGTAGAGTAGGGCTAAGACGGGTCAGTGGAAAAGGGCCATTACACAACGTGAGAACGCCATATCATAGTCTTGGGTAAGGGTTGACGTGTGAATTAACAGTTGCATTTATCATTGGTAGAGAGCAGCACACAGCCTGACACAGACACACAGGAGCAGAAATGACACAATCCCCACACAGAAAAAAAATGTTTATACATCGGCTACATAATGGCCGATGTCGATTAATCGGTGGTCGGGCTCTAATTATTTCCATTATGTTATAATACACTGTGTTTTTTCCCCCTTTCTTCTCTACTTTCTCTCATTGCTTTAATCATTTTACCATTTTAAAAGCCTCCTGTGGACAAGTGTTGCGAATTAGCACCTGTGCTAAAATACTCAAACAATGCATCTGGTTTGTCCAAAGTTATTGTGATGTCCACATCAAATAAACAATAAAGGAAGAAGAAAAACTGTCTCCTTTATAACCAGTTGAAACTTCAGCTCCTAAAGCTCCATAAAGTTCCTCCACAGGTGACTGAGTCTCAGCGAGCGGACGCTTAAACTCGAACAGGTTGCATCTGTTTTTAATGCCGAGGCTTCGGTGGCGGCAGGGGCAGGACGCGGCCCTCCTGCTCAATGTTGTTTTACCCCCATGGCGGTTAAATCACACACATGTGCATCACACACTCCCTCCATCCTTCTCCCTCCTCCACCACATCAGAGCTACGCCGAGGTCTTCATGTTTTTAACTGGGAACCACAGAACAACAAGTGTAAACTGTTCCAGAGAGAGGCGGGGGTGCAGATGATGGAAGATAATAATACATCCATTCTGCTGATTCATTTTGTAATAATTCATTAAAAAACACAGCTCTTTGGTTGTTACATTACAGTAAAGTCTGAGCCTTAACTCAAACACTTGTCCCCATTTTTAAGAGGGGTCATGAGGGGATTACTGCATATCTTGAATTTTTTAGAGCATTTAAGTCAGATTGTACAGTAATTAGTCGAGCTGGTTGTTATATAATAGTGTGACCTTTTGTGTCACACTATTCTTTTTAAGGGCTTAATTTGTGCTAAACTCCAAAGAAAATAGAAGCAAGTTCAGCTGTTACTGGAACCCGTGTCTGAGTATGACCTGAGGAATGCTGCGTGGAGCGGCTTGGGTACGGCATGAGGTTTAGAGGGAACTAGAATCTGATGGAGTCCAAATTAGGACGCAGCAAACAGTCTGTGTTAAAGATGGATAATTCACACAATCAAATGTTCACTGTTTTTATTCCCACGTGTCTTGTTGTGTAATATTTCTGGTCACTGACTTGGTTTCTCTTTCCTCAGAGTGAGTGTGGTTATGAGCTCATCCGGTCAGTGAACGTTAAGTGAACGAAAGCAAGAAAGAGAGGACAAGTCTGCACGCTTACTCAACATCACAAAATGTTCAATAAAACCAACTTTTGACTCCATAGTCTTTGCCTTTGAGTAATGCAATGACTCATCTCCTTTTCTTATTTATTATTCTGCAGCAGCATCTGTACATTTGTTTATGCAGTTAGAGAGACACTGGGTCCAACTGGAGACCTCATTCAGTTAAATCCAGTGACATTAAAAGCAATCAGCTGGACAACTGTTTTTTTTTAATGGAAATGACCAAAATTTTTCTGTAGTACCAAGTAGGGCCGGAAGATTTATCGTTTTCTGATCAAAATTGCAATTTCAGACTCCCTGATCATGTGATCGCCAATGCAGATCGCTCCTGACTGATCTGTTGTATCAGCTGTTTTACACACATGTAACTTGAGTGTAAGACTGTTGGACAAGATCCTTTTTTCCTTGGATTGTTGAATTTTGTTTTTCTTGTTATTACTTATTGAACTTCATTTTTTTTTATTGTTTTGTATTTTAGCCATCTTTTTTCACTTAACACAATCGAGGACATTTTGCACTACATTATTTTGAAAAGTTAAGAATCAAACATGGCTCTTTTTGTTCTCCAGTTGTTAGTTGTTAGTCCACCTGCTTTCACTCAAGGACTTTAAAGAATGTACGTGCATGTTTTTTGTTAATGAATACATTTGGAAACATAGACTGTTTATAGAATGGACAGCGTGGCTCGGCCTGTCACCGTTCTACGGTTTTGAAGCCAAAAAAACTCATTCCTCAAGCCGCCATTGTGCAGCCAGAGTCTGTGCAGTAGAGAATTTCCGGTGGAGCCAAGTAAAAAAGAGAAATAAAAATATTTGTTTCTTATTCTTCAGAAGGTTTAGTCTCCTTTTGGCTCTCTGTCCTGAAGTTTCTTATATCCCCGGTAAAACCTACTCACAAACGGCAGCTGTCAACTATCGTGAAACGAAACTTATATCGCGGTTTTTAACGTCCAATAACTGCTGTCAAACCAACTTCTCAGTAAAAAAAAGACTTGAACACAATGCAGCCAAATTACACCTTCATACCACCTTAGCGTAAGGATGAGAGAAACATTTCTACGAGGTATCGTAATTTTTTTAAGTTTTCCCGGCTCATATCCTGAATGCATGGGGGGGCGGGGCTTATGACCTATACTGCAGCCAGACACCAGGGGGCGGGGCATCTGCTGGAAGCTTCAGTTTGAGCCGAACGTCGTTACGTCCACTCATTATACAGTCTATGGTTGGAAACAGTTCTTACCTTCAATTTTCATCCTTGTATTAGAGGAATAGCTTCTGATGTTATCTTTTGTCAAGTTTGTTAATGTCACTGTACACCTCAAATCCGTCACTGAAGCTTGATTTGAAGAAAGTAATGAATTGAATGGAAATCACAGTATTTGCCAGAAAAATTAGATCTTTTTCTAAAATCATTCAGCTGATAATGCCACCAGAGATGGGCTGTAACATTACACATGGTTTCATGGGACACAGTGTATCCCACTTCTCCAATTCAACAAAGAAAAAAACGTGACATAATTGACCAGGGAACGCTGTTTGGTGATGCCATTCTCTAAAGAAAAAGAAAGTTATCTTCACAAAGTGGACTGGAGATTTAAACATGGCAGGGTTATGGGTTGTTCTTTATTACCACTCTGGCACGCCAAGTAATAATTCTTTGGACCAATCGACAGACTACAGTGTTTCCAGTTCCACCTTCTTGGGTCAGATCAGCCCATATGGCAACTCAACAGAAGGATAAAAATCTAGTCAATGGAAACACCAAATAATGCCATAATGTGACAAACAGAACTGGATTGGTTAGTGGAAACAGGACGAAAGTGGAGATGAGTCAAATGAAGTGCCTGAGTGCTCGTCTGACTTTGAGAAGTCTGTGCGATTTCAGTCAAACTAAGACGTCTACAAGTGTTTTACAGCCTAGTTTTAGTCAGACAAACACAATAAAGCTTGTTTATTTAGGTCATGTGAGGCAGTGAGCCACAGAGGTGTAATGTTGGGGTAAAGTTGTGTCAACACTGAATTGACAAGTCGGATGACTAACCCTGACCATGCAGGATATGAGTGTGTGTGCGTGTGTGTATTGTAGACTCATTGCATATTTTTAACTCCATCCTTACTCAGTGATCATAAGTCATTAGATACATTAACAAAGAAGTTAAACCATATCTTAAGTTCCTCAATGTACAATAAAGCTTAAAAGAATGAAGGTGGAACCAAAGGGTGTTTACATTTTTTTCCAAGTATGACAATGTTCTGATCAATTTGTTTCAACTAATTCATACTGTATAAATTCCATGTCAATATTCGGCTCATAGAGAATTAGCAGACATATTTAGCAATCAAGATTCATCAAAACACATCTGGGTCAATGACAAAAAGAGGGTCTAAAAAAATTATTTTTAAAAAGTTCTTTGGAAATGGATAAAAACATATGTCTGAGAGAAGAATTATGTTTTCTAACAGATTTCAGTAAATGACCAACATTTCAAAGTTTTTAGGGTCATAATTTTTTAGTATTTTTAATTTGAGCACCCAAAAATGTCAGGTGGCGCAACCAAATTTATGAAAATATATTTATATGTTCCTGTTATTTTTTCTGTGTGAAATTATTGGCAAGTATCTCTCAAGTGTCTGTAGTGACTCATACATTTTCAATTTGTGTGTTTCATTTCTTTTATTTGTGAATAAGATAAATAATTTGATGTTAAAATAACATTTCACATTATTACATTGGTTGTACCACCTGACATGGAAATTGTTCCAGTCACCAATGAACTGAAAAAACCTTTTTTATCAGTATTTCAGAGAAATCTACAAACTTTTCCACTTGGTCACAAATGTCATTTGGGCTCCTCTGGCTGATGCAGTTTCCTGTTTCCTGTTTTATTCTCTTCACTTTAAAATAAAAGTCTAATGTTACGGTTGCACCACCCTGACATTTGACAAGGTGAAAATTACGGGACAAAAGTTTTTTAAATTTCTCAACAGCTTTAAAATTCTTTCTATTCGCAAAGAATGTTTTATTTAAAAAGGTTCAAGCATAAAATAATGCCACTGTGTTTTTAATTTCCATTTACAATAACTGACATTCAATTTTTAGAGTTTAATTACTGTGGATACTTGCCAGGACGGTTGCACCACCTGACATTTTGGGGGTTTGAGGAACCAAAACACAAAAAAACATGTTATATTTTAATAGTTTAAAGATGTGTTCAAATAACACAGGTTTCATAGAATAAAGAAATACATGTGATGAAATACTCAATTCATGATGGAAGGAAATATTGCACTCAGACACAAAAAAAGGGACGTCACCTCATTGANTTTTTAATTTCCATTTACAATAACTGACATTCAATTTTTAGAGTTTAATTACTGTGGATACTTGTCAGGACGGTTGCACCACCTGACATTTTGGGGGTTTGAGGAACCAAAACACAAAAAAACATGTTATATTTTAATAGTTTAAAGATGTGTTCAAATAACACAGGTTTCATAGAATAAAGAAATACATGTGATGAAATACTCAATTCATGATGGAAGGAAATATTGCACTCGGACACAAAAAAGGGACGTCACGTCATTGACCCATTTACAAAACTGGGTTTGTAGTTGTGATTCTTTAAATGACGGTGAATCGAGTTGATTTAAGGGGTAACTGTTCCGTTTCAGAGGAAGGTGAAGTATCTGGAGCCAGGAATCTCTGCGGCAAAGTGCCCCGATCGTTGGAAAATGTTTTCAGTGGAAGCTCTGGGCTTTATTACAGAGATGGTGAAAAGGTAAGGATCAAAGCCTCGCTCTTCTCTCTGTGGCATTCCTCTCTTTTCTGTCTGTGCCAAACAGGCCGGCCTCAGCAGGCATCGTCCTCAAGCTGACCAGAGAGAAAGACAAGGGTGAAGAACATTCCTCCACCGCCCTGCGTTATCACTTCCCCTCCACTGATGGCAGAGGAAAAAAAGAGTGCCACATCAGAAAAAAAGTTTAAAAAGTAAAGTAGAGAACAGAGACGGGGAAGTGTTCGAGTCCAGCTCTGCACTTCTTCAGCCGTAAATATTTCATCTGTGCAGTCTGACTCGTACGTTCACTTTTCTCTCATGTGAGCTTTTTCTTCATGCCAGGTCACTGAGTGCTTTCCACGGAAGAGCAGGGCAATGGAAAAAAAAAAAAAAAAAAAAAACCTTTCCATGATGCCGCTTAAATCCTCGCCTCAAAAGTACAAGCGAACCAGGTCATCTGCTCAGAGAAAAGTTACACAGAGCAAAGTGAAGTCATGTCTGAGCCGTGTTCGATGTTACACAACCGCTCTCATGTCACGGCCCATGAACGAGGATGAGACCAAGTAATCGAGTCGACAAGTTCTTTTCCAGTTCTGTTCTGTTATGTGGAATAATCATGTGATAAAAAGAGAGATTTCCACCATGATATCATGAGTGAAGAGCAGCTTTATACAGAGTTACTCAACACCGAACATGAAAGACGGAGAGGAATCCAAACGTCTGGATTTCTCTGCTCTTGTAGCTCTCAAAGGACTCTTGTGGTAGCCAGAACCAGTAGTGATTTTCCAGCATCAAGACTCTGTTTCCCATGAGCACTATGGTTGCAAATTGTTCTGGTGGTTGTGTCCTACCAGTGCTCATATACCAACTACAACCTCACCAAGCAGAACAAACATGACGGCCACAATACACTGTGACAGCAGGTTTCTACTCAAGTCAACGGATCCGCTCAGTGTGGTCTGGCTGCGTCCCTGCTCTGGTGGGTCACGGCAGATACAGAGGGCTCCTATTTTTGCTGGATGCCTGGGCTGTCACGTGTCAATTTTCTAAAAAGTGTATCAAGCAGGAAAGGAAGTTGTGCACTGAAACCACCCAAAAATGCCAAGGGACCCCAAAATATAAAACCAACCATGTCAAAACCAGATTAGCTTAACTGCAATGCCTCAGTGCCTCACAGGGTTTGTCCTCCTCCTGCGTTTTGCTTTTTTTTTCTATAGGCTTGAATAATCTTTTTCTGGGGATGTGAATCAATGAAAAGTAATGTTGAGAGACATTCCCAAAACAAGCACGATTCATTTTTTCAACCGTACTCTGCTTGATGGGCCGGATGTCGAGAGCCGCGTCAGCTACATAACAGCATGACATCATTGCAGTGCTACACAGTGAACCCCGCAAATAAATGCAACGAAGAAGAAATTAGCGGCATTATAAACAAAGAGCAACGATGGAGGACATCCAGCAACTCTTCTACTTTGTGATCAGCCTGTGGCTCTTTATTCCATAACGCAATGAAGTTTTGTTTCAGGAAAGGCTGCGTGCGGTTGTGTGTCGTTCTTTATTACCACTGTCGCATGGGAAGTTACCGATCTTTTGACCAATCAACGCGCTGCAGTTATGATAGCCCCACCCCTGGGGCCGGCTTGGCACCCCAACAGAAGGGAACTGAAAAGTGGAGCGGTACGGGTCGCTTATTGGGGGACCCGTCCCGGTTTTAGTCTATGGAAACGCCACAATATGCATGCTACGGCAAGACGAACAGAACCGCTTGGTGGAAATGAGGCTATAGTGACTGCAGACAGAGGGGCGCAGCTGCAAAAAAGCCAACATAACCAAGTTTTAAATCAATCTCTTACAAGCCAATTATTGATAAGAAAATGGCTGATGCCAATATGCATCAAATTGCCATTATTAGCCCCGACTGATTATCGGTCTAATTCTAACTGAAACGATATAGTGCAGCTCTTGTGTCCACCACTACTACAAAATAAATCCAGGAAATACTCGCCTTCAAGAAAGAGGTTCTTGCTTCTCACTGCTAAACTTTGCCAGGTTTTGAACAGGGAAATGAATTAAAAAGTGACTGTTTTCAAGATCACTTAGAAAGTCCTCAAAGTTTTGAGCGCCATCATGGTGGCATTGTAGCATTTGTTATTTAGTACTAAACTTGAAGTACAGCTGAGGCTGATAGGAGTGTGGTGTTGGTTCGACAGTGTAGTGATTTGTGCATAAAGCAAAACTGCATGTAATAAGAGCACAGTTAAAGAGAGGACGGAGAGGAAAGAAATCTAAGTGTTTGTGCGTGATTTTAGCCACTAGAAAAACCCAGAACAGACAAAAACAAACTCTCTGCCCTGCCTCCACAGATCCAGCCCTCAGTCAGGTGATCTCCCCTGCTCCCCAGCTTACCACACAGGTCATGGATGACGTCCAAAGACGAGGACCAGGAGTAGCGCTCCATTCCAACCTGGGTGAGAGAAGCTGGCAGCGCCTCCAGCTCGTACGCCCCTCTCTTCTTCCAGTACAGGAACATAATGAGCTCTCTAACTTCTCCACGCTTTGTGGGTAATTAATAAAAACCCAGATCTTCAAAACACTGGCCTGGAGCTGAACTCATCCTGCAGCGTCGGTGGAGGAGCTGAAACCCGATCGTTGGATCTTCAAACGTCATGTCGACCATCTTTCTAATAAAAAAACATGCCGGGCCAATTCAACTTTTAACTCTGCCAACTCTGCCAACCACCTGCACGATTACCTCATGCAGCTAACACTTCGCTTTGAACCTTCAGTCCAAGTCTCTCTACATCCAAAGGCCCGTCCAAATGTGAGACTTTCCTCAAGTCCAATCCATTTCTTCTTCAGGGGATCGTGTTATTGAATCCAAACTTGGAATTAAGTGAAAGGCCGCCATCCACGTCTCAATACGCAGGTTCTACGTAGGTAACAAGTGATATAACTGATCTCGCTTTGTTCTTTAAAGAGTTAGGGTAATATCAACTCTTCAATCCTGTTTTTTTTTGCCAGTTACCCGCTAATGATCCAGCGCTCTCACTCTCCAAATGCTGCCCTCCTCTAATCCTTTTACGAGAGCTATTCCTGACCAAATTAAAGACGCCCCGCTGCTAAAAGATTCTGCGAACTGAACTCCACCAGCAGGTAAAACATCCTCTCCTTCAGCTTCCT
>RPOG01008459.1:0-14270 GCA_008086565.1 Thalassoma bifasciatum | reverse complement strand
AAACACGGAGGTGGATCACTGATGTTTTGGGGATGTGTGAGCTACAAAGGCTCAGGAAACTTGGTCCAAACTGATGAATGAAGGATGAATGCAGCATGTTATCAGAAAATACTGGAGGAAAATTTACACTCATCAGCCCAGAAGCTGCACATGAGACGTACTTGGACGTTCACACATGACAATGATCCAAAACACAGGGACAAGTGGTCCTGCCATTGGCTACAGCAGAATAAAGTGAAGGTTCTGGAGTGGCCATCTCAGTCTCGATATCTCAAACCTGCAGTTCATGCAAGACAGAGCAAGAATTTACAGGAACTGGAGGCTTTTTGCCAAGAAGAATGGTCAGTTTTACCATCTGAGAAAATAAAGACCCTCATCCACAACCAGCACAAAGACTTCAAGCTGTCATTGATGTTAAAGGGGAAATACACGCTGTTAAGATTATCAGTTACTTCTGTGCAGTAACGTAAATGTGCAGACGTCAGGAATCAGAAGAGGAAGAACCTGGCTGCGTTTCAGCTCTGCTCACTTAGCAGCAACACTGAAACAAATCACACAGATTTGGCTGCAGCCGAGAGGGAGGGGGGAGGAAGGTGGTGGTGGTGGTGGTGGGGGGGGGGGTAAATCTCAGCAGAAAAAGCAGCAGATCCGTCTCACGGCGAGCACGACAGCCCGCTTCATAAATATGGAGGACGGAGTGTGAGGAGAGCAGAGGATGAATATTTAACCGAGCTGAGGCCAGAGGAGAGCGGCGGCGATGGAGCGAACGCTGGAGAGGATGGACACGGCGAGGAAGGACAGCTGGGTGCTGGGCTGTTATATAACACACACACACACACACACACACACACACACACACACACACATGGACGCTGGTCTTTAAAGTGACAAAAATGAACAGAGAAGATGAATGGACACACACACACACACACTCGCTGCTTTATCCTCCCACGACTGTTTCATTTATCTTATTTTTATCAAACACAAGATGCCAGCACGTCTCAGACAATAACACACACACACACACACACACACACACACACACACACAGATGATAAAGACAATGCAGGCAGAGACAGATGTAGGAGGTTATATAGCGTCGACTGTCAGACTATAGAAACATGTTTTATTCAGACAGACTCGTGTTTTTTCTCCGTCTGATCAACAAATGGTCGTTATGGTCAAAGATCTGAGTTAGAGAATCACTTTATTACACTTTTATATTCAACTAATCCGACAGAAAACGCTGCTGAATTCATCCGTTTGATACAGAACTCCTTTTTTTTCTCATTCAAACACTCGTTTCCTCCAAAGACAGGAGCAGAAATCTCCACAAAAAGAGACGTCAAATAAAACGACGGATGATTCACACGTTTTGAAATCTTAACAAACGACTCGTTCAGTTTTATTCACTTCAGACAGGAATTAACTGGAGGATCGACTTTACTCCACGACTAATTCACTGTTTCTGGATGAATGATGTTGGATTTGTGTGTGACTTAATATCCGAGCAGTTAATCACAAATTAGATTAAATCTGAATCTGTAATATTCTAATATATATAATGAATGTGTCAGAAAATCAGATCTAGTTCTTGCAGTCGATGTTTTCTGTTCTACACCAGAGTTTCTCAACCAAAGAGACAAACTGTTAAAAACTACCTTAACAAAAGAAACTATACAAGTGGAGGAAAGAGGAAAAAACAGCAAAATGTAGAAATATGAATAAGTTTAAGATGGAAGAAATGGGCAAAAAGAAGAAGAAAATTATTTTTGAGGTGGTAAAATGGATCAAAAATAGCCCCAAAAAATAAAAAAATAAAAAAAGAAGGAAAGAAAAACTGTTAAAGCGGCAAAAATGGACAGTAACAACCACAGAATTTGGTTAAGAAGTAGCTGTAAAACTTAGTTCACTGTGGCAAAAAAATATTTTTAAAAAGTAGACTTATACAAAAGTTTACTGTGGAAAAAAAATCGTCAATAGAAAGTAGCCAAAAAATTGTTCAAGGTGACAAACATGGTAATAGCAGCAAAAAATAGTCAAGTGTGACAAAAAATAGTCAAATTTTTCAAAAAAATAAGTTGACTATCACAAAAATGGTCAAAAAGCAGCCATAAAAAACAGTTTACTATGTTAAAAATGGTCAGAATGTAACTAAAGTAATTCGCTGATTATGGCAATAATGGTCGATTGAAAGTAGACAAAAATTGTTCAAGGTGAAAAACATGGTTATATAAACAGTAAAAATAGTTCAGTGTGGCAAATATGGTCAAAAACAGCAAAGAATAAGTTTAACATGACAAAAATGGTGAAAAAAAAGCCATAAAATTTGTTCGATGTGGCAAAAATGGCCAAAAAAAGTAGCTAAATATAGTTTGAAGTGAAACACATGGTCAAAAATCAGCAATAAACAAAAGTTTACTTCGGCAAAAATGGTCCAAAAAAAGTCCAATGAGAAATAAATGGTTAAAAAGCAGCAAAAAATAAGCTTTTTGTTACAAAAATGGTCCCAAAATAGTCATATGACTTGCTTAAAACTACAATAATTAGTAAAAATAAAAGTAGCCCTTTAAAAAATAAAAGTTCAAGGTCAAATACATCATTAAAAGCAGCAAAAATCAGAAGAAAACTTAAAAAGTTTAGAAAGTAGCAAAAGTCTCCAGAGCCCTTTCTGTGTCTCCTTTGATTTTATGTTATATTTTTATTTCCTGAGACGCTGAATTAAGTGTTTTTATTTTCCGTTGGTTCTAATTGAGGCTGAGCTGCTTCAGTCTGACTTTACAAACCCTCCATAACAGGAACTGTTCTATTATTTACTCGAACCTCAGCCCCCGCAGAACGAGTGTTTGCCAGATTTTTTTTTTCTTTCATTCAGTTTAGGCGCCGTGCAAACACTCGGAGGTGTTGAATCTGAGCGTACAATAACAGGAAACTGGAACCAGTTATAAAAAAACACAACAGAGGAGGAGAAATGGAAGAAAAGTCCAGAAACAGAATCTGAACGAGGAAGAGCTGATGGACGCACGTCAAAGGCTCCAAACCAGGAACAAACAGAAACAAAGCAGATTATTTTCTCTGTCAGTTGTTAAATTGATCGATTTTATATTTCTCTGAATCTTGAATGATCTCCACAAACGTCTGGTTTAACCGTGACCCAAAGATATTTTACAGAAACCATCAGATTATTGAATCAGTGAAACTGGATTTGAAATCTCCGATAAATTATCTAAACAGTTTGGGATCATCTTTAAATTAATGTCCAACGATTATCTGGTTAATTTAATGCATTTTCTGTTTTTTTCAAAATAAAAGTCCTGCTACAGAAGAATATTCTAGAGGAGGCGTCTCCAACGTTTTTTGGACCAATGAACCCTGGATTCATGGAAAGATGGACCTCTCTAACTAGAACATGTTCTTGAGTTAAGACATAATTCTGATTTCAAAAAACTTGCCCTGCAAACTTTTTCTTATCCGATTGGCAGATTTTATTTTTTTACTTGTTACAAACAATTTAAACATCATTCTTGTCTTTAAATAGAATGAAATAAGACATTTTTCTGGGGCCGTGATGTCACAGTTTTCAGATGCCAAAATGTTGTTGGTCACCAAAATCACAACCACAATTTAGCGCCGCAATTCCCAACCTGTGGTCCGTGGCCCCCTGGTGGGCCACAAAGGTATTGCAAGTGGACCGCAAAATCGTGTATGGGGGGATGTAATTACATAAAGTTAAAAACAAACAGAATAATGTTTTAAAAGTGAAAACTCAGTAATATTTGAAAGGATTTCAACCCTGACGATACCAAACACTCTCTGTTTTTTTGTTTTTGTTTACCTGCTCCTCTACAGGTTCAGACAAAATCCAAGGTATTGTTAAAGTGCTTATGCATGATGTATATTCATCATTTAGCACTTGAGGAAGCAGAAAATTGTAGATTTTTTCTATTTTTACAAAACTTAGCCAGAGCAAACAATTGATTTCCCATAAAATTTAAACTTCTCTCGTCATCTCCGCTCTGTTATCGAGGTTGTTTACGTCACTTATGATGCATTCAGGTGCTCTGGGAACCTGAGGATCTGATAATTTTGCCAGTTTTTTCAGGATGTAGAATGGACAAATGGTTTTAAATGCCAGTTATTAAAAAGCAAGTGTAGTAAGTGAGAATCCCAATGGTTAAAAATGTTCAAATTCTTGTTTATATATAAAAGTGCCACAGGAAAACGTCATATGGCGTCTGTATTTACAGAGTCAGAGGTGAAGCATGCAAATTTTTGAGACTTAAAAGTTGGCCCTGAGCTGGAAAAGGTTGGGAACCGATAGTTTAGCTTTTACCAAAAACTGTGCATCCAATTAAGAACAAAGAAAACGACAAATTAAGGAATACCACCAAACACATTTAACTCATGACGTACTGTCTCTTTAAGAACCAGCATCCTGATATCTGACAGGCTGAGTTATGATGTCACACCTTCATCCCCTCCCTCAGGTGTGTGTGTGTGTGTGTGTGTGTGTGTGTGTGTGTGTGTGTGTGTGTGCGTGTGTGTGTGTTTATGTTGTCATTGAATCATTCATCCCTCCAGACGTTCATTCAACGAGAAGAAGAAGAAGAAAAAAANACACACACACACTTTGAAGACGGCGGACACACACCCATATCAGCGCAGTCCTCATGCATGTAAACACTTCCCCACCGCCTCCGCTTTGGCTCACACTCCTCTCCCACCCACTCAAAACACACACACACACACACACACTCTCGCCCACACACACACACACGCCTCCCCTCCATCCATGCATCCTCTCCTCCTCCTCCTCCTCGTCTCCTCCTCTCCTCCGTGGTGGCTCTTACCTTGCAGCAGGCTCTGGAGGTTGAGCTGCGCCTGCTGGTGCAGCTCCTCGACACACTCCGGCCTGCTCCACGAGCCGAACACGTTCACGCTCTGTTGCCATGGAGACCTGAAGTGGGCCGCGCCGCCGCCGCCGCTGCTGCTGATGCTGTTGCTGCCTCCTCCTCCTCCTCCTCCGCCGCCGCCGCCGCTGCTGCTGTGGGTGCCGTCACCGTGGCTGCTGTTGCTGCTGCTGCCGCCGCGCCTGCCGCTCTCCGCTTCCAGACCGCTGGTGGCTGCAAGGAAAAAAGAGAGAGAGAGGGAGAGGGAGGGAGGAGGGAGAGGAAGTGATGGATGGAGGAGAGAGAGAGAGAGAGAGAGAGAGAGAGGGGGAAGTTAAATAAGATTATTGGGAGCAAAGGGAGGAGAGAAGAAGAGAAGAGGGGAAACACGTAAATAAAATGTATGAATTTGCATAACTAATACCCAGAGATGCAGATTACATAACAGCGTGTTGTCAGGGAGAACAAGGAGCGAGGGAGGAAGGAAGGATGGGAAAAGAGGGGAGAGGGATTAGGCTGAAAATGAGGGCAGGAAAAAGAGAGAGACAGAGAGAGATAGAGAGAGAGGGAGCTTAATTAGGAGAGAGAGGAAGATAGAAGAGGAGGAGGAGGAGGAGGATTAGAGACAAATTGTGAGTGTGGTATTAGGAAGAGAAGGAGGGAAAGAGGAGGAGAGGAAGGAGGAGAGGAAGGAGACCAGGGGCCACCGCTCCGAGTCAGCGCTGATGAAACTCTCCGACACATTCAGGAACACGCAGGAAACTCCAAACCTGACAGACGTCGCCTTCAGGGACCAGGAGCCTGATTGGCTGTGATGGTCACGCAAACTCAACCTGTCGCCAAACAACGACACAAACTCTGCAGAAACTCATGATGTTTGGATCAATACTGAAATATCAAAACCTCTGATACCAGATATTTATGATCTGATGCTGATTCTCACATTAGAACAAAGATGATTTTGATGCCTCAGTCATTTGAGGTAAAGTTTGTCACAAACAGGAAAGTGACCAAACAACTGAGATCTTGTCTAAATGATGCACTGTTGGTGGGAACTACTTTTTCTCCCACTTGCTTGCAGAATATAGAAGATATAGTCGAATATGTAATCGTGCAGAGTGTCTAAGCGCATTTGGGCACACCCAGAATGCACACATAAATGCCAAATACTTAAGTGAGGAATGAGTATGCACAGAAAGAATGTGTAAGTGTGTAATGTGTTCTTTCAAAATGCATAAGTGTGAAATGCATATGAATGTGCAGAATATGTAGTTGTTGAACGCAGAAGTGCAGAATGTGTACATAAGGAATGAAAGAGTAAGTGTGAAATGTGCAAGTGCAGTGGATGTGAGTGTATGCACAGAATATGTAAGTGCTGAATGAAAGAGTGAGAGTGAAATGTGTAAGTGTGAACAAAATGAATGTGTAGGTGTGAAATGCATAAGTGAGAAATAAATACACGCAGAGCGATCAGTAAGTATCGAATGTGTAAGTGCAGAATGTCTCAGAGTGGAACGTGTACGCTTGGAATTAAAGGGTAAGTGTAAAATGTGCAAGTGTAGAATGTGTCCGTGCAAAAATGTGTGAGAGCTGATGTTTAACTGTGGAATGCATAAGTGCAGAATGTGCAAGTGCAGAATGCATGACTGCAAAATGTGTATGCATATAAAGTTTTGGTGCAGAATGAAAGTAAGTGTGATTTGTTTCAGTGCTAAATGTATAAGTGCAAAATGCGTCTGTGCTGATGTGTAACTGTGGTTTAAGTGCCGAATGTGTAAGTGCAGAATGCAAAAGTGCAAAATGTGTATGCACAGAAAGTGTTGGTGCACAGTGAAAATGTAAGTGTGTACTGAGTTATTAAAGAATGAGTAAGTGTGGAATAGAAAAATTACGGAAAGTGTTGGTGCGGAATGAAAGAGTGTGTGTGAATTGTGTAAGTATGGAATGTATAAGTGCCAAATGTGTGAGTGTAGAAGGCATGAGTGCAAAATGTGTATGCACAGAAAGTGTTGGTGCAGAATGTGAAAGTGCAGAATGAGAAATTGTGCAATGCCATAACCCGGCTGCATCCACCTCTTGGTGCAAATTGCATGCGTCGAATCACGCTCCTATCTCCTCAACTGCACATGTGCAACTTTTAACAAAAGTCTCAAAGATTTTTGTGCTCAGGGCTGAAACATGTCACCAATCAGACGACACAGACGAAGGAAACAAGTTTACTCTTAATCGATTTCATATTATTTACCTTCCTCGTTAAAAACATACAAACATACAGTTCAGAATGATACTTTATCACTTATATTTTTGAGTATGTGTCACTCAAAGTTCTGTTGTGGGTGGGGCCCTTTACAGCGCCCTCTATTGGCCCCTGGTTATCAAGGTTTTTATGTTTACGTTTTGAAGGAAACAGCCGTGACATTTCTGTGTTTATATTGTTCTGTCAGATTTGGTTTTAAAGGGTTAAAGTCATAAACTTGTAGCGCTGAGGAAAACCTGACTGAAGTTGTTTTCTTAAATAAAACCTGATGAATTCATCCGTCCAGGTTCACAGAGCTCAGGACGTCACTCAAACTCTTCATGAACATCCTTAAATCAACAACAGCTCCTGCTTTAAAGCTGAAGCAGAGTAAAGAGTGTAAGTTTTCTCTCTGCAGTGTTTGATGTGAAATTTTGCTCGAGGGAGAAATGAAGTCAGTCGTCCTCCTTTAGGAAAGATATTCCTGTAACAGAAATGTCAATTCCTGCGAAAAAAGAAGAAATGAGACACTGACGCACCAACTACTCCGCTTTAAACCTCTAAATATAAATACACACTCCAGCATCTCTGCGTGTGTGTGTGTGTGTGAAGCGTCTCTTCCTCCATTTGAAGCAGTGAGAGAAAGTTGAAGCTGCACAGACAGTCTCTCTTTTACTGCAGAGGATCCGGCGCCACGATCACGCCGTCTCCTCGCTCCTCTCAGCTCGCCGTACTGTACAGAATCACAATTTCACCCTGGCAGCTGCAGCTTCATCTGCCTAAGCTGCTTTCACACCACGGTTTCCCACCAGTGAGAGAGAGAGAGAGAGAGAGCGAGGCCTCTGTGTCTGTGACAGAGAGGAGCCCGTCAGTGAACATCAGCGTCGTCAGCAGAGAAGAACAAAGGCTGATTTATAAAACACTGGAAACAGAAAACACTCAAACCTGCTCGTTTCACTTCCTTTAGCTTCGTTTACTCCAGAAACAAATCTGTGTTTAACACCTGGACCTGAGAGTTTATCCACTTAGAAAACTTCACTTTAAAACCAGGCTCACTCTCAACTTTTCACACAATTTCACTCTGCAGGATTTTCAGGGACAAACTTCAAATTCCCATGAAGTGAAAGTTTAGATTCTTCACACTTCAGTCACTAAGTTTGTTAAATGTTCTTAGTAAAAGAATCACTCTCCTTTCCACCAGAGGAATCCTATAACAGCTTATGAGAGCCACTTAAATCTTTTTCTTTAATAAAGTGGCAAATTTGCAAGTTTATAAAGTGGAAAAATGATATTATAAAACAAGTTACCAGACTTTTCAGACCACTGTGCACCAAAAGCATATTTCTTACTCCCAGTTCAGATACCAACAACATAACAATGAATTTTCAAAACACTGCAACCATTACTAAGAAATTAAAAACAAAAAACACCAGACTGGTCCACAAGCTCAAGATATTAACAGGAAAACTTCACAATTCTATGTTTCTTTTACAAACACAACAAAATATGATGTCAAATATCAGACGTTTGCATGAACAAAGCAACAGGACACTTTAAAATGTGTCTTATCTAAACTCAGATAAGAAATTTAACATGGAGATATTGTTGTTTTTTTGCACAGTTGTGCTTTGACTGCTTGGTTTTAGTCATGTGGAAAAAGTTATATCGTTAACTTTACAACATTTTACTGTAAAAATATAGATATATACTGAAGTTACTGTGTTTGATACAGTAAATAACTGTAGATTTCACAGACATTATTCACAGATGAGATTCCTCAGTCAAATATATGATGTAGTGCAGGCGAGGACGTGTGTGTGTGTGTGTGTGTGTGTGTGTGTGTGTGTGTGTGTGTGTGTGCAGTAATTGCTGCTGCAGCCTCAGGAGTTTATGAAAATGTGGCACAAATTTCTCCCTGTGCTGCGCTGAGGGACTGAGGGAGGAAAAGTGTAAACACCTTTGTGAGTTTCCACCTTTGGGACACGAGAGTGAAAAATTGTTTCTCTGCGTTTCAGCTCAGTCCTCGTCTGAGAAACCAGTTTTTGTTTTTATGAAGGAGCGGAGGATTCAGGATCCAAAAAACTAACTAACAGATAAGAGGAGCCTCAGAGCTGTAACCTCCTCTTTAACCCTGAGACTGAAAAAACACCAGAGCGAGAAAAGAGGAGAAGAGAAACTTTACCGGAGAACGAGTCAAAGCACAACTACAGTTAGTGATGTGAGGATCAATAATGAAATATTGATCCCTCTAATATCTGATCTTTATGCTCTAACATCAGTTATTAAATCTAAATATCAAGACTTTAGATTCTTTAGATATTTGAGGTAAAGTTTATCATTAAGGAAAACAAAGAAAAGGAACTAAACTACTGAGATTTATCTAGATGATACATGTTTTTCAGAACTATTTTTTCTTCCGCCTGTGTAAGTGCGGAATGCGTAAACACAAAATGTGTAGCGCAATATGCACAGTACGAAATGTACAGAACGGAATGCGCAGTTCCAAACGCAAAGCCCAAAATGGGAAGTGCAAAATGTGTAGTGTGAAATAAGTCAGCGCAAAATGAATGAATGCACAGGCCCAGAATGACTGTGTAAGAGTGCAGAGTCTGTACAAGTGCAGTCCGCAAGTGCAAAATACTTGAGTATGAAATGGATAAGTGCAAAATGAATAAATGCATTAGTGCAGAATGAATGCGTTTGCGTGGAATGCATGAGTGCAAAATGCCTAAGTGTGGAAGACTAAGTGGGGAATGTGTAAGTGCAGACTGTATGTGTAAGTGCAGAAAGAATAAATGTGTAAGTGCAGAAAGAATTAATGTGAAAGTGCAGAATGAATTAATGAATGTGTGAGTGCAGAATGAATGATTGTGTAAGTGCAGAATGAATTAATGAAAGTGTGAGTGCAGAAAGAATGAATGTGTAAGTGCAGAAAGAATGAATGTGTAAGTGCAGAATGAATTAATGTGTAAGTGCAGAATGAATGTGTAAGTGCAGAATGAATTAATGTGTAAGTGCAGAATGAATGTGTAAGTGCAGAATGAATTAATGTGAAAGTGCAGAAAGAATGAATGTGTAAGTGCAGAATGAATTAATGTGTAAGTGCAGAATGAATTAATGTGAAAGTGCAGAATGAATAAATGTGAAAGTGCAGAATGAATAAATGTGTAAGTGCAGAAAGAATGTTTAAGAGCAGAATGAATAAATGTGTAAGTGCAGAAAGAACGTTTAAGAGCAGAATGAATAAATGTGTAAGTGCAGAAAGAATGTTTAAGAGCAGAATGAATACATGTGTAAGTGCAGAATGAATAAATGTGTATGTGAGGAATGTGCAGTGAAGAACACAAAGCTCAAAATGTGTAGTGTGGACTAAATAAATGCATAAGAGCTGAGGGATTGTGTAAGTGCAGAAAGAATAATTGTGTAAGTGCAGAATAAATTGTGAACGTGTAAGTGGGGAAAGTGCAGCATCCACAAAGAGACAAAGACTCGTTCTCTGATCTCTGAGGAAAAACGGTGCAGAGTCGTCTCAGTATTTCGTCAGTTTCTGTGATTTTAGCCTGAGTTTTATTTATTATCTGATCGTTAAGAGAATCAGGGTCAGAACATGACTGTGACAGTCTTTAGGAACGTTTTCACTCTCTTCTTCTTCTTCTTCTTCCTCTCTTACGTAACCACGGTGACACAAAAAGGAGGAGGAGGATGGAGGGAGGAGAGAGTGAGGCCTGTGGGCATCACTGGGCAGATTTAGAGAGAAATCTCTTCACTTCTTTTCAGGAAAGAGAGACGAGTGCAGAGAAAAGCTCCACAGGGACAGAGGACGTTTGTGTGAGAGAGAAAATCTGAAGATGAACGACGAAAAAAAAAATCAGAGCTTTGATTAAAAGAAAGATGATTCTGAGGAACATGAGACAGAAAATCAGCCGAGAAAAACTGAGAGTGAAAAAGGAAAGTTTCTGTTGTTTATGCAGAAATACTCCAAATAAAAAACTAAATCAACATCAGTCTAAAATATGGTCCAGTAGGTGGCGCTAATTTATGTTTTTGACTCTGCTTTTAATTATTTAAAGGACGATTTACAGATTCTCAACTTCAGAAAAAAACTAAACTTGGTAAAAGTGATAAAGGAAATAAAGAAATGTTTTTATTCAGCTCAGACAGTTTCTCTCAGAGATGTTAAATTTACTCTCTGATGAAATCTGAGCGTGTGCAGAGACAAACATGAGTCATCAACGACCACGACCGCGAACACGACCAAGACCACGACCACGACCGCGACCACGACCACGGGGACGAGTTTATCCTGTTGATGACAGCGAGCGCCCGCTGACCTTCCTCACACTGACACAGAGACAGAGAGAGGAGATAAAAACACCCAGAGCCACTTCCAGCTCACACACACACACACACACACACACACATACACACACAGTGAACGTCTCTATCTGCGACACACTCAGGCGTGAGAAAGTTTGACAGCGTCTTCACTAACACACTGACAGAAAGAGCAACACACCGAGGTGCAATAAACACACACACACACACACACACATTCACACACACACACACACACACACACACACACACACACACACACAGAGCTGATCCTGTAGCATTCACACACTCGGCTCCTCTCACATAAACATGCTGAAAAAAATCACTGAGTGAGTCTTTAACACGAGGGTGAGAAGACGACGCTGCTGAGCCAGAAAACACACAAACACACACAAACACACACACACACACACACACACACACACACACACACATGAAAATGACTAAGAGCATGTGTGCGCGTTTATATGTGTGTGTGTGTGTGTGTGTTTGTGTGTGTGTCTTTGCTGCCCCCTGCAGGAGAAGCAGGTGAACAGCAAACACAGGTGCAGATCTTGTGGAATGGAAACAAAAATATTGATTTAAGGCAATTTAATTTATTTTAAATTGAAAATATTGAAATAAAAACTGGCTTGTTCAGATTTTTCCTTTTTTTTAAAAATAAATATAAAGTAAAAAATGTTGGGATCCAACAGAAAATTTCAACTATTGCCACATAATTTTGACTATTTATCTTAAAATGATGACTTTATCTTAAATTTTGCCTTTTTTGACTTTTTATCTTAAAATTTTGACCAAAAAACTTGAGACTTAATTTTTTTCATCTCACAAAATTTTCACTATTATCTCGAAATTCTGATTTGCATCTCAAAATTTTAACTTTTTATCTCAATATTTTGACTTTGTCTTTAAATTTCGACTATGAAATTCAGAATCTGAGTTGTAGCTCGAAATTTTGACTTTTTTTTTGTCCAAATTTGATTTTCTCATCACAATATTTTGACTACTAAACTCAAAAATATTTCTTTTTAGCTCAGAATTTGAACTTTCTATGTCAAACTTTTAATGTTTTATCACAAGATTTTGACCTTTTAATTCAAAATTTTGACATTCAAATTTAGAATTAGATTTTTTAACTCAACATTTCGACTCATTTCTCATAATTTGGGCTTATCTCACAGTCAGTCTGTGAATTTGTCTCATCTCCTTTACTGCAGCTGGTCATTAAATGTATTTTATGTTTATAACAGGGGCTTTGTTATTTTAGGGGGGCGGTGCCACCCTGTACCCCCCCTGTAGATCCGCCCCTGGCCACGCAGTCGTTGAATTTGAATGTTTTATTTATTAATGTGCTGAGTTTCTGTGTCGTTGGAGCCTGATCACAGCGTCGTCACAGCGAGAGAGAAAAGTCCAGACTAAGTGTTTCTAATCGTTTTTCTGTGAACGTCGATGAATAATTTACTGTGAGTTTGTTTATTTCTGCTCTCACACACACACTGAAGCTTCTCGAGGTGTTAGAGCCCAAACATTCAGACAAACTCATCCAGAAACTGAGAATCTTTCCTCACAGACTGAAAACTGAAAAATCAGAAACATGAGTGAAGATTTCTGAGGTCAAATCACTGAACGTTAACAGAAAAATTAACGTAATAAATGTGAATAAAAACTCCTCCAGCTCCTGAGACCAGAGAAAGTTTAAAAAGCTCTGAAATAAAAACAGCATCTTTTGTCTGAGTCTTACATAAACTTCTCTTCTCCTGCTTCTGCCTCTGGACAAACTCACTGGAGCATTAAATTTAGATTAATCCACCGCTGAAAATAGTCCCCAACAACAAACTCTCTCTCCTCCTCTTTTCTCCTGTTTCCTTGTGTTTTTGCTCGAAGCGTCGTTTCCCAGCTGTTTGAGGACGTCAGCGCTTTGAGCAAAGAAAAACACATTTATGATGCTTTTTACATTAAAAAAAAGAAAAACTCAGAGCGCAGGTGGGAGTCAGAATAAAACTCATGAGAGAAAATCAGACAGTGCACATATTCTGCAGTTTGTACTTTTACATAAAGCTCCTCTGAGAGATATTGAAGTCTATTTCTGAAAATTTAAAAAATAAAATGAAGACTTGGCTTTTTTGAGCTTTTTCTCCCTAAGAATGATTCATTATATTGAAATAAAAGTCACTATTATGAGATAAGAAATGACAGTTTTGAGGTAGAAACACAATTGTAAGACAAAAAAGAGAAGTCATAGCTACATAATAAAGTAGCAATAATAAGCAAATGTTGTAATTATCAGAAAAAAAAACATATTTGACATAAAAAGTAAACAAATATAAGATAAGGAGTCAAAATAGCGTAATAAAGTAGAAGTAATGAGATGAAAAGTCATAGTTATGGGATAATAAAACCTATTTTTGAGTTAAAAAGATATAATAATCAGATGAAGTCATTATTACATAATTAAGTGACAATAGTGAGCAAAGAGTAGCAACTATAATTTTGACGTAAAAAGTATATATAAATAAGACAAGGAATCAAAATTATATAAAAAATTAAATGTATCGGGACAAAAAGTCATAATTAGTGTCTAATAAAATCTATTTCCAAGTAAATCCAAATCTTTTTTATGAGTTAAAAAGACAATAATGAGCAAAAAAGTTCAAAAAATGAGATAAAAAGTCTAAACATATACAAGAAAAAGAGTCAGAATTACGTGATTAAGTGACGATGAGGAGATAAAAAGTCAGGAATATTTGAAAGTCATTATTTGTGTGTGTGTGTGTGTGTGTGTGTGTGTGTGTGTGTGTGTGTGTGTGTGT
>RPOG01008456.1:0-14276 GCA_008086565.1 Thalassoma bifasciatum | reverse complement strand
CATCATCCCGTACCCAGAGAAGATTGAGAAGAAGCCGGAGAAGCTGCAGAAGTGAGTCTCTGCTTCTCTCTTGTAACATGGGGAACAGTTGCTGGAGTGTTAACCAGATAACTGGAGGGCAGAGCTGTTGAAATGGAAGCAAAACTGAACCAAACCAAAGCTAAAAATATTTTCCTGTGGGGTTTTTGGTCAGCTTTGGCTTAGCCTATATTCCTCTTTGGCGTTGTATAACTTCCTCTTAGTTAAATTGTGGTCCAGTACTGAGACTGTAAATCTATCTTTATAGCTCTACTCCCCTGTGGTGTCCACTAACAACTGCATAGTTTCCCCATATCTCTGAGCTTGGTGAGATTATGAATGCATTTATTGTTGAATAGATTTCTGAGACAATAGTTTGATCTAATTTGTAATAATAGGAAATAATTGATTAGTTTCCTTTTTTTTTTTTTCTAAATTGAAGTTTAGATGAGTCACAGCTTTGCAGAAACATTCCTGTGTCCTCTCAGCACAGTGTGAAAAAAACAAAACAAAAAAGAGCCTACACGTTTTCAAACTAGAAAAATAATACAGCAACCTTGGAAACTCTCTCCTGAAAAGCAGGAGCCAGAACAGAATGTGCAGTATTCACTTCTCAGCTTCACTCCTGTGTCTAAGTGCTCGCTGTGATTTGTGTGAAAGACACCAGGAGTAATCTGTTCATTCTGGACGGTTCCCAGACTTCAACCTCCCAGCAGAAACCGAGATCAAACGATGCTGCCTGGCTTTGTTGGAGAGACGCAAACAAGAAAACTTTCTCTGAATATATTTAAGTTGTTTGGAGCTTTTCAGAAACACTGACAAAGGCTACACAGTCACAATGTTTAATGTCAATGTCAGCATGAAACAACCTTTAATTTAGTGTTTGGATTAATGCAAAAACATTGATTTGCAGTTTGGGAAAGTGAAGTGTTTTGTCATGCTCTTTCTCACAAATGCACCTTTAATGTTAAGTCAGTTTAACATGTCAGTTTTAATTGCCTCAAGACAAATGAGCCAGTTTTCTGGTGATTTTCCTGCAGCTCAAACTGCTTTCGGCACAATATTTTTCAGATTGTAATTGTTTCTACAAAGCTAAAAGAGGACATGACTATAATTCAAGTTTTTTCCTTATGTGGTGATTTTCATAATGAGGACTGAGACTGAACAGAGGTATTTTATTTGCAGGCCGACTGCGGAGGAAGCAGCTCAGTGGCGTGAGGGTCTGGACCGGGTCCTGAATAACAACTGTAAGTCTGTCCTTCATCTCTTTGTCTTTCTCCCACACACTCTTTTTTTATACCCCATGCACTGTCATTGCATTATCTCACTTTAACTTTGCCTTAATTACGTAGATTGTGCAGTATTTATTCCAACATCAATCAACCAATGAATAAACTTGTATGAGAGTGGGTCAACTAGTTTTGCTAACTCCTCACTGAACGTGTCATCTATTTCTTTTTTTTTTCCAGTGTCATTATGAACTCGCTGAATTTTTGTTTATGCATCATGTTGTGCACATTGTTTAGTAGTAAATCGGAAGTACTGCACTATTTGCATATTCAAAATAAAATGATTTTTTTTTTTTACTTTCACTGTTAAAATTTTGTACAATGAAAAGTGCTTTAACCAAAAAAATAAATACAAAAAGAAGAAGTATAAGGTACAAAAATGTCAAAACATGCAAAAAAGATATTAAAGAACCAATTCTTGCCTATAAAAGTATCATACATAACATGCTCAAGTTTTAAAATAATAATATAATTATAAATATTTCACATTAAATAACATAGCACAATAAAAAGGTACCAATAAAAGTTGAAGATAAATAAAAGCACCAAAAAACAATATGCCAATACAATTAAAAGATATTGGGGCAATGAAACGCTTACATAAAGAACATTTAAGGTATATAACTATAAATGATCTGCTTAAAAATAAGTGTCAATGGGTTTGTCTCCAAAAGTGGAATCTGTTCCAAAAAATTGTGGTAATGTTTTAATATTTCCATCAATCACAAAAGATAATATCTTCAACAAAACCTTCATTCTGCATGAAAACATTGGTTATTTTGGTCTTTCAAAATGCCCCGACTTCATAAACGTTACCATATGACTGTAAATATGGGTTTGGACTACTTTATTTGTTATCACCCCAAGCGACCTCTTTTTATCCACTCACCTTGTTTATTTTGTAGGTGGGGAGAGGGAATGTTTGCCTTTCTAATTATGAAAGAAAGCAGCACAAAGATTCCCTTTGGGAGATTGGGTGCATAGACAGGTCAAACAAAGAGAAATTTAACCCAGGAGACCTTTGTGTGCGGTGACGCCTCAAGTCAACTGACAGTTGGCATGTACACCTAATTGAACTTACATAACCCAAATAATGAGGTAAACATTACTTAATACAGTTACGTCACCAATCTTAGATAAAAGAAACGGATCTTAAACAACCTTTACATGTACAGAAGATTGGTGACCCGACCTTAGCGAATGCTTTTTCCTAAACATGCATTTGAACTTTTATTCTCTTCTTTTTTTGTTTTTTTTTGTTCCCATGAGTTTTGCGTGTAGCTTTCTCTCCCCCTCATTAACGTCACATCTGTGCACGCCATTTCCCCTCAAACCTAAAGAATGGTCAGTCATTTCCAAACAGTTACATCCTTTGGCCTGAATCCAGAAATAGAGCACCTTTAACATATTAGATAGGCTTATATCTGCATCTGCACAGTGTCTCTGCTTAGTTTGGCTCCATCAAAGACATCCTGCAGCATCTTCATCCTCAAAGTCTGGGTCTTTATTGTGCAACAGGCAATACCCATAGTATAGCTGGTCCAAGAGGAGCAAACATGTCATCTTCAGCTCTGGTGTCCATCAGGTCGGCTTATTTAACAGGTACAGTACAGCTAGCAGGGTCTGGTTTCCATAATGCTGCAGTTTGAGGGCTTACATGTGACTTACATAACCTGTTTGAGAGCATACGTAATTTCAAACTTCAGGAACATCTGATTAATGTTTGCATCCACAAGTTTAAGGTTTAATTGGGCTTAGGACTGTTAGGACAGCATGATGAGACTTTCATCAGAAAGCACCACTTACACATGAATAAAGGCATAAACACATAAAGAAAAAAAAAAGTAATGCTGTGTCCATAGGGGATGCCAAAAACCAGAGATGGCAAAATTACCCAGATTCTTCACTTAAGTAGAAGTACAGATACTGTAAAAAAAAAAAAAAAAAAAAAAAAAAAAAGAGACTCTGGTAGAAGTAAAAGTACTAATTCAACTCATTTACTTAAGTAAAAGTAAGAAGGTACATGTTCTGAAAAATACTTAAATACAAAAGTAAAGTAAAAAATGATTTTTTAACTTCAATGATACACAATGCCTTTTTTTGTTAATGCTGCAAAATGAAAAAAAGTTCTAAGCAGACAAAATAAGATTGTTTTACTCCTTTGGTAAAAACCTGCACATAAAAAAAACCCCACAGAAACACTGCACACAGTCTACTTTTACTGCAAGCCGAATTTCAGACCGAATAATAAAGATTAAACTTGAGAGCAGAAAACATCTTAGCCGACATGACTCTCTTAAATAAAGCCATGGCGGCAATATTCCCTGGTTCATTTTCTTCATCCATGTTACTGTTGGTGTTTTTCTCTGTATCATAAACCATACACTCACTCAACGCCCTCTAACCACAATTGACTTTCCCTCTCTGTGCTGTAATGTGTTTTACATTACGTCATCATCCAAAGAGGTAGAAAGAAGCAAAGAGCAAGTTTTGAGAATGTAAGGAGTAGAAAGTACAGATATTTGTGTTCAAACGTACGGAGTAAAAGTCAAAAGTCATCAAAAATATAAACACTCAAGTAAAGTACAGACACATGAAAAATCTACTCAAGTACAGTAATGAGGTATTTGTACTTTGTTACTTCCTACCTCTGCCAAAAACACAAAGGTAAAGATCTTCATGGAGGCTGTAAGTCAAGTTTTAGGACAAATCATTGAGGAGTCTGGTGTTCCAGTGCAGTATCAGGGTTTAAACTAACAGTTCAGCTACTAAAATAAGTCTTGGTTGAAAAGATTTTGAAACCCAGGATCACATTCCTCCCAAAGAGTGTTTTGCACAAGAAAAACCATTACATAAAACATTTATATCCCAACATTTACCAGACCAGGGCTCCTGGCTCCACTGTTTACTTCACAGAGACTCTGAGAGGCAACAAGACTGATGATTAACTCTAATGGTTGGTGCTGTTTCACCAAGTGTTTAAACTCTCCAGCTAATCACTCACTTCAGTTCCCCTTTGCATCCAAACAGCAGCAGGTAGAGATGTTGCTGATACATACAAACATTTCCTCTGCACGGCCCAGTGGGTGGTTGAAGGAGCCTCTTGAAAAGTGTCCTCAGACAGATGTATGATCCACTTGTATTTGTGTGTCTACGAGTGTGTGTGTGTGTGTGTGTGTGGTGTGTGTTGACCTCCAGAGGTTACGTGTGTTATGTTAACATCTCCGGGGAGTTGTCAAAATGAATCCACAAGCATTGATTTATTGCTGTGGCGCAGAGAGGTGCTGATCCACGATTATTTATCTACATGAGATTTTACATTTACATTTCTCTTTATGGCCTTGACCTCATCATTCCCAGAGGATCCTCGCTGACTAATGTAGCCGTATCGCTGACTTCAGCCCCTCATTTTTCAGACGGTTAACAACTGCATACATGTGATGTACATTACGCAACAGGAAGCCAAGTTTTCATGTCTTCTCCTGCTCCATGACCCAACTGCACATCTACCAAAGAAGAATTAATGAGTTAATTTCATAGCTACAGCTTTATAAAACTCTGTAAATGATCTCTCCTGAATTTTTCTGACATAAACAGATTTGGGGCCTCATTTTCAGTAAGTCTTTCCAGCTTTCCTTTCACAGGGCATGGTCGACAGAAGCTTTTGAGTGTCTCTGTGCTGAAAGTCTTTTAATGTCCCTGATTGGGACTCTGTGCTATTTTAAACCCAAACTAGCCGTTCAGATTGTAGATAAAAGCCTGGGAGCTTATCAACAGCAGCACATGCTGGTTTAGACAATGGGAGCTTTTGGTGGCATTATATTCAATCACAATGCTCCTTAGTTGCAATGACTGGTTGTTTTATCATGCTTCACTTCATAGATCTATATCTTTGGGTTAAATTGTGCGCTTCTGCACGTCCGAATCAAAGTTGTGGTTCCATGATTGACTCTTTTGTGACACCTTCCAAAAATAGTTGTGGGTACACTGAGGAGTATCTCTCTTAACATCATTTACACCCCTCAAAAATTCCCCTATATTGAAAGTTTAATGTAATTATAATTTATAGAGAGAAGACAAATACAGTCTGTTTTGGAGGAAAAGGTGGAGAGTAAGTGCCCCTATTTGACGAACATTGTGCTCGGCGATTCATTGTTTTTATGCAGATATGTAGCTTTCTGCACAAAAAAGGTTTTTAATTTAGGAACCTGTCCCAGTTTTGTTCAAAGAAAACTGCACAAAGTTTGTGGCGCACCAAGATGAACTGAAGTGAACTGCTTGGTGGAAATAGGGCTGAAGACACAGGCCACCTCCTTTACTTGCAACACAACAGATTTTGTCTCTGCATTTTATTCTGGTAAATAAGGACACAGCTCATTTCTGAAAAGACAAAGAATGTAAAATTTCAATAAGAATGTGCCTCACACAAGCATCTGCCTCAATATTATCATCAGAATTAACTTTAAAATATGAATACGCTGTCCTTTTTAAAATGTTTCAAGTGTATTTATCAACGATCGACAGCAAAGACATTTCTTTACTTTTCTTTTGTAATTAAATTAACAAAAAACAAAAATATGGACATAAAGAGGCTAAAATATCATTTACCTATCGCTCTACCTGCCTTCCTAAAACGAACAAACCTGTGATTTGCAGAACAGTCATAGAAATCTCTTTAGTCTTTTTATTTCCTTTCTTTCACCCCATGCCATGAGAGTATACAACAGAAAACTTTCAGACAGCTTTTAGACCAGATATCATTTCTCTTTTCTCTTGATTTTGTTCTCTTTTTTTATGTAAATGAGGTGTAAAGGATGGATTCACAATAACAGAACCATTAAGGCAGTGCTGATGTAACATCTGACATTTGGTGCAAAAGAAGCAGTTTTGTCACTGATGCAAAACAATAATTAGGCTCATGAGTTTAAAACACAGATTCTAAATATAACCTTTATGACTAAGACTGACGGATCATCTCTTTTACTTTTTGCTTTGACCTTAAAAGTAAATCAACCAGTGATTTCAGGAGTCACAGATAAAAATGGCAAAACCCAAAATTGAGGCTCGTAATTACTTCCATTTTACTTTACTTTAGGCTTAATGCTTGGCTTTTAGTTTAGAGTATAGTCACTATTTATAAAAAGAAATGATTTAGACACAGGGGTTTTGTTGCAACCTGTCATTTTGATATCTTTGGAAATTACTCATACATGATGGTCAGATTTTAATAAATAATTTGAGAAATTTCACTATACCATTAACAGGGGGGGGGGGGGGGAGTAACCCTGATAACCTTCTGTGTAATGTTTCAGACAAAATACAGCACTTTGTAGGTGATACAGCTATATTTATGAGTTTTATCAGTTTATATCACAGATTTTTAAATGTCCACATGACAGGGCTTGAAATGATCATTTTTCTCATCCATTAATCTCTCTGCCTCTTCTCTTCCTCTCTTTATCAGATGGTGTGAATGCTTTCCGCAGCTTCCTGCAGTCTGAGTTCAGTGATGAGAATATTGAGTTCTGGACCGCCTGCGAGGACTTCAAGAAGACCAAGAACCCTGTGAAGATGTCCGCCAAGGCCAAGAAGATCTACGAGGACTTCATCCAGTCTGAGGGACCCAGAGAGGTCAGGGCCACTTCAGTTTTTTAAAAGAATACATAACTTGTAGTGTGCGTCACATGTCGAATGACGCACACTGCATTGTTTCAATTAAGAGCGCTCATTTTTAATGTGTAGGGAAGTAAAATTAAAAAGGATAAAAAAAGGAAAGACTCAATGCTGCTGCTGCTGATACATACTGTTCAGATTTCAAGGTGTACAGAGTCTTTGTTTAATCAGAGAATGTGTGCATACAGGAAAAATACAGGCTGTGACGCTGTGTAAACAGATGAGGAACATCCTGAGCTGCACACGCACGAGATCACACACACCAGTGATAATAAACACACGTCGCACATAGTTCAAGAAGAAATTCTGTGTACCTAAATTTCACTTGATTGGATACTTTGTCTTTGATTTCCTTGAGGCTTAGATGAGGGAATTAATTTTACTCTTCTGTATGTTCTAATAATGGGATGTGAGCAGAAACAATCACAATAGGGATGATATCTGATAAAAGACTGCGGATTGGAGGATGTGGGTGTGACCCTCAGCCTCTGAGCTAATCCCAAAAATAAGTGATGAATAGGATTCAGTAGCTGCTGTGATGCCGTGCGAGAAAAGTTTAGACATAATTCAAGTTTATTGCAGAACAGTTTGCTTATATTTCCATCAGCGTCTTGTTGTAAACGACAGGGCTGAAGTTGATGTTTTTCTTGGAAACATCTCGTTGTTCATTGAGCTTGACTTTGTTATGTTTATGCTTGAACCGGAATAAACATCGCCAGTTACATAAGTGTTGGAAAAATGAATCGCGTGGGTATGTCTTGCCCAAAAGCCACCCAGTGCTCATGGGATTATCCATATTTCTTTTTTTCTCGAAATGGTGTCTAAATTTTACTTTCATTCTCCTGTCCTCTTCATCCTAACTTCATCTCATCCTGTTGTCTCCCCCTGTAGGTGAACATTGACCACTTCACCAAGGACGTGACCCTGAGAAACCTGGTGGACCTCTCCCCCGCCACTTTCGATCTGGCCCAGAAGAGGATCTACGCCCTGATGGAGAAAGACTCCTTCGGCCGTTTCCTGCGGTCCGAGCAGTACCAGGAGCTCCTGGTCAACTAAGCAGGAGGAGTCTGAGGAGCTAGGTCTGGGGGGGTGGGGTGGTTTCAAACTGCAGTTACTTTTATGAAAACGAATCTTTAAATTAAACATTCTTAATAAAATACGTTTCTGAAAAATATTTTGAGAATCCAAGACTTTTATTTGACCGGTAAACCAAATTATACTTTTAATTCGTTTGATGAGTTCAACTTAAAGAAGACTGCCTTTTGAAATAGCCCCAACTCCCCAACAGCCAACACCCCCATCACACATATCAAGATCGGGACCAGAAATTGACAACCATAAATAAATATCTCAATGCAGAGTTGGTCCATCAGAATAACCTTACCAATTAAAATAGACTCAAAAATCTGCTTATCCTCACACAAATATAGAAATAGAGAACGCACTTAAATGTATACAGAGTCAACTTCTAAATCCAAACAGATAAAGTGTGTTTTGATGCAAACTGTTTGCAAAGTCAAGTTGTTTCTCGACTTATGCACCAGAGAAGCTAAAGTAGAACTGTCTAGATCAGGGGTTCTCAATGTGAGGGTCAGGACCCCTTGAGGCACGACACAGGGAAAAGATGGGGACGTTATAAATTGCCCTCCAAAGAAAAGTTTCATCATCTAAATTTGCATATTCTTCCATTTTGTTCATTTGCGTCCCAAATTGTGATGACGTGGGATTAAGGACAGCATTTATTTGCTGCAGGTTTAGTAACTGAATTCGGTATATCTGGCTAAAATATAACATACTGACCATCCAGTCATGTCATTTTTATTGGATAGATATAAAATATACCATGTTTGGGGGTCGTTGGCTGAAAAGTTTGTTAACCTTTGGTCTAGACTCTTACATACGCCCCCAGAGAGCCTCAGTGACAAACAGAACCACTGACTGACCTGAGAGTCCAAACGTGTCAAAATCAATAAAATTTTGAACTGTTCTCTGGGGATAATAATTTCTTTATCATTCCATATTCTGACAAATTCATCAATGTCTGTGGTGGTGGGTAAACTTAACTTTGGTAAAAATGTCAACCAACCAAGTCAAAGTATACAAACTGGACAAAATTGGGCAAAATCTTCAAACATTTTACCCTTTTGAAATAAAACAGTTTTGCTCCCCTTTCCTGGCCTTAGAAATAAAGGCATTCAATGACATTTAAGTGTTTTGTGGTTTTACAGAATCACTATGGTTTTCGTCTTTAGGCTATTCTGTTTGTGAAATTTAAAAAAAGGGAAACTCTTAATGAAATTACAATTACACAGTTAATTCAATATAATTATCAAACAGTATCCTGTAAGAGCAATTTTTATCATTATTAGTAAAAGGGTCCATCACTTAGCTTTGTTAAATCTGTAACAGCATCGATACTTACAGATTACAGATTATACAGATACCACGTATTCTTATTTCGTCTCCTTTGCTTTCTCACACACACATAAAGTAATTTTGGATCTTCACCAAACCCCCTTCTTAATTGGGATGCATCCTGTGAGAGTCTATCTCTGAGAACTGTGCTGGCTGGTTGGCTCAGTGGTCAAGCTCCTTGGCTACCACTAAACTGCAAGTTGCTAAGATAGGAAAACCCAGTGGGAGGGAATCTATTTAAAAGAAAGAAAGAGCAATGGTTTAAACAAAAGGGGTGTTTTTTTCATGTGATAAATACCAAAGTTGGATGCATCCATGCTGACTCACTCAAAAGACCCTGGATCTAGTTTTAGTGTTACAGCACACCAGAGAAATCATGGGAGAGCAGAACCTGCAGCACAAGTCAATGATAATACAAGGTAGTCAGAAATATTATATTTTTATCATCATCAACACTGACAAATAAAACTTTTAATCATGTTATTTTCACTTCTTAACACTGAAAGAAATACCGGTTCTAGACTATAAGCAGGATGTGATGGTGGATTTGAGGATGATGAGGAAGCATATAACCTTCAGCTGAATGTAGCAACCATTAAGTGTGATTTTATGTAGTTTTATTGCTTTTTATATTAAACACAAGCAGAAATGTCTTACAAAACACAAGAGTATTGTTACCTAGATATTCAGCACTTTATAAGTCCTTATTGTTAACTAAAAATCAGTTATTTTTAAACGAACCTTGAGTAGTAACGTATCATGACGACTGTTTTTGAATGTAGTGCAAAAAAAATAAAAATCAAACAGAAAAGAGAATATTTTATATACTCTATGTTATATAAACAAGGCTAAATAAAGGTTTATAGTGGCACAGATTAACCAGTCTGCTGTCAAATCCTTTAACGGCATGAAGTCAACAGCCATGTCACAGAATCATCAATAAGGGCTTTAGCAGTGCTGAGTATGCATTATCTGATGTAGCCTTGCATGTACGTTTTGGAGTGGTTCACATAAAAATATATATGCTCACAATTCCTGAAGATTTATTTATTTTTACATGTAAATACCATGCAATTTGCAAAGAAGTGTTATTATCATTATTATTATTATTATTATTATTATTATTATTATTATTAGCTATGGAGTCCATGATTTTTTGACAGAGTCCTTGACAGATCTCCATCTAGAGTGTTTTTACCCTTATAAAAGAGGAAATACTTTCATTTGTCACTGTTTTTCTTCATTACCTGTTTTTAATGTGTGAACAGAAACCATATCATGATTAAATCGAAGAGTGTAATGAAAAACCAAACCAAAGCTCATTTATAAGCACATTTGAAGAGCAGAGGTCACAGAGTGCATTGAATACAAATACAGTTGTGTCCAAAAGTTTACACCCCCTCCAGCAGAATTTTCTGAGTTTTTTTACCTTTTCTCAGAAAATATGAATGACAACACAAAATCCTTTCTTTCACCCACGGTTAGAGGTTGGGTGAAGACTTTTATTAACAAACAACTGTGTTAACTCTTTTTAAATCATAATGACAACAGAAACTTAAAAAAATGACCCTGTTCATTTTTTATACACACACACTGATTACAAGCAAATAGATCACAGGTGAGGATGGTTACCTTTAGTAGACATTCAAACACATTCGTGTTAACTTTTGCACATTTATCAGGCCAAAAAACACCAGAGTTGAATTTTTTGTTGTCATTATGATTTTAAAAAAGTTAACTTTTTTTTTTTTCAATAAATGTCTTCACCCAACCTCTAACCATGAGTGATAGAAAGGATTTTGTGTTGTCATTCAAATTTTTGAGCAAAAGGGCCAAAAAATCAGAAATTCTGCTGGGGGGTGTAAACTTTTGGGCACAACTGTAGTTCCAGGATGCATTGCTAAGACACATAAAAACAGAATTACTATAATCCAGCCAAGATGACACAGAAGAATAAATGATGATCTCCATCTCAGCCCTGAACACAGCTTTCAGTTTTGCTAGGGGTTCTTAATGATGAAAAGATGAAGGAACCAAACATTTTACATGCTGGTTTAAGAGCAGAGCATAAGAAACACCATCTAATGTCATATACATATCATGAGGTTAAAAGAAAAGTATAGCTAAATGTCACCTACAATGAAGTGATAGGAAACAGCTTTGAAATTTCTCATAAGAAACAATAGGGAGGCATGGACAGAACCCTGAGGGACTCCACAGGACAAGTCTTCTGCCAACAACTGTTGAACCAATTTAAACCTTTACTCATTAAAGGAACCATTTCTGTGTTGGTATGGCAAACAACTCTCCAAATACACATGGATTATAACATTATATTTACATTTAAAACATATGAGCTACAGAGGTTTTATTTCTATTCACCCTTTTCTTTCAAGAATTGATTCTGAAACGTTCCTTCTAGGACACTTCATAGATAGTTTATATCCTTGTTTTAGGTGGAACCTCTAAGAGACTGAGCAATTAGCTGCTCCTAAGTCACTGAACATGCAGTCCGTGTTAATGACCTCAGAAGACTGACGCAGTCACGCGCCGCAGCCATTACACAGCCAGCATGTTCCCGGTCTGAAAAAGGCCTTTCACTTCAGCCAGGAGTGTTTTACGTTAGCAGCCAATTTTTTTTTGCTCTATTTGAAATCCAGTCTTTGAAGTCCTGTAACTTATGACCAAATACTGAATCTGCTATTTTTTGTGTCTAAGTGCCACTTTTTATACCCAAAAAGACGTCCTGAGAAATGACACAAGACCAGAGTGGAGGAGCAATTTGGTGTGCGAGGAAAGAGACGAATAGTGTTGGGCAGAGGTGAAAAGAGTGCCTGGAGATAAAAGACAAACAAAATCTCTGCTGCTGAGCAACTGACCTCAAACCAAACTTTCAGGACTAACTCCTCTAAGAAGAAACTCTAAGGTGGCCAGCAATGCCTTTTGAGGACAAGAAAAGACTGGAGTAAGAAAGAGGTGCTGTGTGAACCAGGATTTTTTCTATTAGAAACTAGAAGTCGCAAGAAAAAAGCAATGAGGGTAATTTTTCTCCAGACTCAGATGACAGAGGACACAATAAGCAACCTGCCACTTCCTCAGAAGGTGAGCAAATGAGTCTGTGCAGGGAACTGAAGTCTAATAAACACACCTGCTTCAAATCAGGGGCCAATGAGGCACACACAGCAGAGTCTGCGCTGTGATGAGTTATTTACCAATTACTGACCTCTTTTGGGTCACATGCTTCCTTTCACAGATGGTCCGTGACTTATGGCTGCGGCTAGATGTATATAAAGCTACAGGGCGTCCATGAAGTGTCTTTACAATTTAAGGCATTTGTTTCAAAAGGAAATAAACAGACAAATATGTGGACACTGTAAATGTATGAAGAGTCCATATTCAATTTTTTTTTAAACTTATCTAATAGGAGAGCTAATTTTGTGAGCGAGGGCTGAAGGGCTTATCTTACACAGCCAATGTTTTCCTTAGATGATCTTGGTTATCCACTCCTTCCTTTGTCCAAAAATGTCCCTTTCTTTTTGTTGTTGGTATTTATTATCCTAATTTGCAGTCTTCTAACTGTCGTCTACATTCAAATATCCTGTGATGTGATGTCACAGAAGCTCAATCGTAAAAATGATGAGTGTAGGAAGTGATGTAGCCTCCACACATGTACACAAAAGATCGGGTAATGACAACTACAGACTGTAAGCACATTAGCATTATGTCAGATTTATCACAAGTTTATCTTAGCTGAAAACTCTTGGTTGGAGCTCTAGATTTTCCCACTATTCTAAATATTCAATCTTTACAGTTTGTGAAACTCATTATTTGAACCTAACTGCACACATTGTCAATTTAGATAACATATTTTCAACAGCAGAGCTGAAAACATGACAGTTATGCTGCACCCTTACAAGGTCTGGGACAAGGCCCCTTTTAAGCTATTCTAGTAATGACAATAGTGTGCAAATAAAGTGAAAAGAAAATAATAAAGTGCACCTCACTAAAGGTTGTTGTATTTGGGTATAATCTTTGTTTTATTCGCAACAGTCCTAAAAACACTGATTCTGAAAGCAAAAACTCCTCAGACCTTCAAAAAAAACCCTCTGACGCAGAGATGTCCGTTACATCAATTCTCTCCTTTCATAATCTGCCTCAAAGTTAATAAGATATTATGTGAGGGTTACGCCACTAAAGTGGCTGAGTGAAAAATGAGTGGAACACAAAACGGAAACAGATGCAGCTGAGGAAGCGGTTGCCAACACAAACAGTGTCAGAGACTCGTTCGGATGCATCCACTGCTATCGCAGTTCTTCGAAAAGGACGAAAAAAGGTCAGATTCCTTTGGTCCCTGAAGGAGGCCGGTGACATTTCTGACAAATGTTTTGTTGAGTTTAAGTCACTGCTTGTGCATGTTTGGTCTACTATCCCATTTTCAGATGCCTTGTAGTTGCTCTTGAGAACATTTAATGTGTCAGAGCGCTGAAGTGATCACATACCAGACAGTCTAAATGTTTCCCAGAACAGGTTGTCACATTTTACGCTAGCTAACATGTTATTGTGACTATTTGATACTATCTTCTCACAAAACAAAACACAATTTGAGCTGATTTCCTAATACAAACCATGACCAAAGAATTTATTAGTCTGATTTGAACCACAGGTGTTTTTTCTTTTTCAAGTTCCCATTTGTTCTCCTCCAAATATGCCAACTGATGAAGTAAGAATCTGCTCCCAAACAACTGCGTGATAAGGTGTAGTAATGTTTTCACAAAATGATTAATCACTCCTGCTTTGCCAGCAGCGGTGATTAGCCCTCTAAACAAAAGCAGGCCTGCAGAGATTGTCAAATCGGTTTCTGGGATCCAAAACACTAATCAC
>RPOG01008454.1:0-14279 GCA_008086565.1 Thalassoma bifasciatum | reverse complement strand
GCGGTTTGAGTGGACCACAGTCCCGCCTCGGACTTGTAAGGGCAAAGCCTTCCCCTAGTTCCGATTTTTTTTTTAAATTTATATATATTTTAGAAACATCTATAGTTATGTCAAGGATGGAGGAGAGGGCTGTCTGAGGATCTCAGATGATATAATGCATTTTGGTTTGGTCTGGATTACGATGCTGATGATGCACTGAATCTGTTGCCCAAACACTGAAATGAACACCTGATTTATTTCTGGATCAGCTGTGGGTTAGTCATGAATGAATTCAAATGTTTTCTTGTCATCAAACAATATTTTTGTGTGATCAACATGATGATGCGGGCATCCAAGTATGGGCTTAATGTCACCTGTGCTTATATCAAAATATCAGTGGGTCCTAAAATAGTTAGATTTTCTGAGTAGCCATATTCACCCCCAAACTAAGCATATTTGATATAGATCTTTATACATAAGAATGTGTTGCATGTATGTTTGGTATATCATGGGGTACCCTTAAGTAATAAGTTTTCACAATCCAATTTAGTGCAAATTAAGAGAGGTTGGACCTTCATAACCTTACATTAGAGGTGGCATGTTGATAGACCCATGCTTAATCTTGCATTATCTATGCTATAGCCCTGCACTGAGCAGCTTTAATTATTCATTAATCAGGGGCGATGGGTTGGGAGTAGGCCTGTAATTGATTCTTTTAGATATTTGTCTCTCATGGTTGGGCCCAGAAAAAAAGGCTAGGACCCCCTCTCCAATCTGATCACACTCCCATCTTTAATTCCTTTCTTTCTTAGTCTCTTCCATACCTTCTTCTTGGCTGCTCGATGTGATGTCCTGAAGCCTAACATAATTTTATATGTACAAATGTGTGTGAGACTATATGGCTCATTTCAGTCATTCTTTTAACTGTCCCCATCAGCAATGTAACCCTGGAAGTAGAGAGGGATGAAGGAACTACACATGGGAGAGAGGAAGGAAGGGAGAGAGAGAGAGAGGTAGTGAGGGAAGGGAGAAGGGAGGGAGGAAAGGAGAAGCTTTCAGCTCACTATAGGAGCAGCAATGCTAGAATCTCTTTTTTCTTTGTCATGTTAGCAGCAGTGGCGCCGCTCTGAAGCCATTCAGTGACATGTGATATTTATAGATCTGTGCTAACAAATATTTAATGAACATTAGCAAGCAGCTCCAACATGGCAGCACTGCTCCAATAAAACACTCTCTGCCTATTAAATAGATACTTTGGTTTTCTGTGTGTTGCTGTGATTATGCAAGTGTCCATGAATGTTTTTATCTATTAACATCACATAGTGGAGCAATTACTTTTGAATGAGTTTTGTGTTGTTTGTATAGTCAGTTGAAACCTTTAAAGTCTATTTTTTAATAAAGAGAATGTGTGAGTCTGGTATCATTATTTCCTTTCTGCTCTTCTATCACCTTATTTGTGGAAGTTTGGTGAATTTTGGGTTTTGTTGTTCTATTATTTGGCCGCAAGGTGGTGCTACTTTAACAGACAAAAAAAAAAAGACCAAACTTACGCATCATACGTCTTACGTCACCGCTGTCGTACCCCATGACTCCTCCTCCCCTCAGCGTCACTCGTCCACGCGCTGTTGTTGTTAATGACAGTCAATCTGGAGTCATGTTGAAGTTTCGTTTTCACCGTCACAAACATGTAATAACGGTTAGAAACTGTTGAAACATGTCAGAGATACTGCTGAACAAAGGGGAAAGCATGTCGACCAGTCCAGTGAAGGCTGAGGAGCGTCCAGACGGAGTCCGGAGCTTCCTGCTGGTGGATGAACAAGAAAACCTGCAGGTAAAGTTAGCTTCAGTGGAGCTAACCCAGTGGGTGCTAACATGTAGCTGCTAGGCTAGAAGTAAAAACACGCTTTAGTAAAGGCCTTTACCAACTGTTGTCACTGATAACAGCGGTCACAGAGCTATTATATGAGCTTACTCACCTTAAAACACCGAGTCACCATGAGGTTGGTTTTACTAAACTCAACGAAGAGAGTTTGTTAGTGATTTGCTTAATGTCGCTTCCTTCTACGATGTCATAGTTGACATTTGATAATATTTTTAGGTTTTGATGTCCATAGTGTTTACATTAGCTCAATCGAGACGCTTCATCAGGGGCTCATAGTTTCTAAAATAAAGCAGCAAACACTGGGGTTTGTCACATGGAAAGTCCCTGATGAGTCATAGAGCCCAGCTGATCCACAGGGAGTCAACCTTTGATTGTTGTTCCGACTGCAGGACAAAGTGTCAGCAGTAATAATTACTTCGAACTATATGTGCTGTTTGTGCAACACTCTTCTTTTTATGTAGCCTTTGTTGTAATATGGGTCAGTAGCAAAAAGTACAGCCATTATTTCACAGATTTATAAGCTAAATGTTTGTAGTCTTAAGCTGATATATTATTTCTTACCCACTTTGTTGTGAGAAGTCAATGTAGAACTAAGTATTTTCACTACCTTGAACAGGCAACTTATTTTCTACAGCCATCAGTGACTCAGCATCATTTTACAAACAATCAAAAAGAAATATTAAAAATTATGTAGAACACAAGCAATATGAAGAATTTGTTGAAGGGGTTAAAGTGGTAACATGCACTGCCTGGCCCAAAAGAAGTCACTACTTGGATTTAACTAAGTAAATAGGTACAAGCCTCCTAGTATCCTATTGGATAATTACTGTATGGGTAATTATCTTTCAGCTGGTAACAAGTTATTTAAACTCAGCTGATACAATGAGAAACTTAATCAAAGCTAAAGAGGTCCAACCAAATATTAGAATATATGACCTTTTTTTTTGGAGGACACTTTTTTATGAAGGCCAGGCAGTGTGTATATCATAAATACCATGTTTAGCTTTATGAAAGGCCTATGGTCACAGATTTTTTTTTTTTAAGTTAGTTCAAATTGTTGACCAGAATATGTTCCTCTGTCTCTGAGTAGTTTTTTGTTTGACTTTGTCCTCCTCAGGTTCGGGATGAATCTGACTTTTTGGACAAACTTGGCTGTGGCGACGTGTCTGGGGTCAAAGTTCTCTCCATCTTTGGCAACACTGGTGATGGCAAATCCCACACCCTCAACCACATCCTGTTTGGTGGAGAAACTGTGTTCTACACCTCCAAGTCCCCCAGCTCCTGTACGGTGGGTGTGTGGGCTGCATACGACCCTACCTTAAGCCTGGTCGTCCTGGATACAGAGGGCCTGTTGGGAGCTGCAGCCAATCAGAACCAAAGAATGAGGCTGCTGCTAAAGGTAACTTCAGTGGCAGTTTTTTTCTGTTTGCCATCGTCACACATTATACAGCTCACTTTAATTCACTCCTCTTTATCAACTTTGAGATGAGGTGTACTGATACATTTGGCCACTGTTATGAGTAGATCTTGTATTACTTTGACAAATTGCTTGGTTACAAGCGATCAGAGGAGCCTGATACCTTTTGTTTTTAAACTGCATTTAATACCTCAAGGGTCTAATTTTTCTTCCCTGCTTGGTGTTGTTTGAAGGACGTGTTGTGCCTGCAGAATCAGCACGTACAGATGCAAAAGCTCTGCTTCACTGGGTCAGCTAGTTTCATTGAAGATATGTGAGAGCACACTAAAAAGAGTGTGGTTCTTACTCGTGCTTTTGAACAGCGAGGTTGCTCACATGATGTCAGCATCTCCCCCATACACCTGCTAGAATCAAAGAGGGAGTGATGTCTGGAGTCATTGAAGGGACAGTGAGGACTTTGTAAGTGATCTGGAAAGTCTCATGTCTGTATACATGATGGATCATAATCCACCATTTAAAATGAGATTATCAGAATCAAAATGAGTTATTTCTAAATGCTGTTTCTCAGCTTCCAAATCAAGTCATACTGATCCAGATTGATTTATGGCATGTCAAAGTTTTGCAGTGGTAAGAGAGATCTGAGTTTTCCACAGCTGAAAACAATAACATGTATTTACTCAGTAGTCATAGTGGACACTGGAGCTGGACTGTCTGACAGAAAAGACACAGAAGAGCAGAAAAAAGATAAACAGGAGAATGATGGAGCACAGGCTAGAGGCAAAAACACGGGTTCAGCTGTTTGCGAAAATGTTCATGCCAACCCACATGCAGCAGTTTTACATGTAGTGATCTGTTCAAACCTGAGAGTCTATACATTAAATGTCAAGCAAGGTTACATTTGCTCTGCTTGGTGAGGATGGGGTTGGTAGATGAGCTCTGGTAGGACATAAACAGGATTTTCTAACATTACATGTTACAGACACGTCTCAGGGCACCAGGCTATGAGTGATGGTAAATCTAGATGGCTACTTTTGCGTGCAATCAGTGTACATCTTAGTGGTCATCAAGTGCTCATAGGCTGTTAATGGGCAGACATGGACCACATTTCTGTTGTAGGGAAATAAAATGGTGTCCCTTACAACCAGAGGTCGCGTTAACCGATTATTCTCCATCTTTGACGGATTTTTTTGAGCAATGACGGAAAAATCCTGATGCCGTCTGTCATTTTGACGGATTAGAAACCGGCAAGCGATCCAGTTACTGTCACATCACTCATCCATTCATCACTCACATATACCACCTGTAGTATACTTCCTGTCCAGTTGGTGGCGAGCGTGCATAATTAAGTAGGCATTGTGTTGTCTTGTGTATGAATGAACCCACATTCTCTGATATGCTGGCTTGCCTTATCCATTTACACGTATGCATCGATCGGCCCCGCTACCAGAGCATGTCAGCGGAGCGGCGAGAGTTTCCGCTCCTCGCTCCCCACGGTGTCTGCCTCCCTCGCTCGCTGCTCTAACTCGCGCCATGCCGCTCCGCTCCACACTCGCTCTGCGCTCGCTCCAAACGAATATAATTAATTAAAGCCTTAGACCCAAAATAGGTGGAGGAGGAGAATAAAAAATGTGTTCCCTGATCGTTTGTGTATACAGAACACTACACCTGTACGTTCTGTCCAGTGGCAATTGCTCTAAGACTGCAAGGGAAGCTCAGCTTCCCCTGAAATGTTGAAAAAAAAGTGGTGAAATATGTACTGCTGTGTGCACATTTCATTGATTAATTATATGCCCTGGAACGCGCTCGTCTTTTGTTCAAAATCAGCTTCTTATCACAAGAATCCGACACGAATTCCTTCTCATTCATCCCCGTAGCCCACAGCCGGACCGCCCATCGGACGTTTGGCGTCTCTGGGGGTCTATGGGGCAGTGAGCTGGCCCGGACACTCAGCTCAGAATCCCTTTTAGCTTGACAGCGAAATGAGCGAGTTAGTGATCTTAAAGTATCCACCAGAGCTGCAGGTGTAGAGAGGAGCTATTCATGATTAGATCGGCTCACACCCGCTGCACTATGCATCAAACCCTTGACGTGAGCGGAAACGGCACGCCCGCTCAGCCTCCCCAATCACAGAAAAAAAAAAAATCCAGCTCGGCGCTCTTTTCAAAATTCGGTCGCTCCGCTCCGCTTACATGCTCTGCCTGCTATCGGCGTGTGAAATATCAAAGGAGTACATCGCGGGGCTTATTAAATCTCTGGAAAAGAGATTTCCCTCTGAGCATCTGGAAATTATCACAGACAGTGTACTCAATTCCTCCGCTATCCCGTTGCTGACAGCTCGCTCAAGAGCTATGGACTTGATGCGTTGTGTTTTAATTTCAATTGTTAAAAAAAGCGTGTTCTACTCGCTGTAAGGGGCACATTTCCTCTGCTCGCAAATCTATTATGTTTTTTGTTCTTTTTTAACTTACTGAACTTTATTCATCATGACGGAAATTTTACGACCCTGTCTGTCAAAATGACGGACAAGTAAAACATCTAGCGCAACGTCTGCTTACAACTCTTAAGTAACCTTTTACTTTTGTGTTCACATTCACCAGTTTTAAAGGGTAAAATGTGGCTGGGTGGCACATAGTTGAGGTTAATAGTTGTAAGCTTGTGAATATACCCACTGTATATGAAGACACTGCATCTTAAGCCATGTGTAACACCACTACATCAGTAGTAGCTCAATCTCCACCATTTATTTTCCCTGTCACACACATTGTTTAATAAAACAGTATCCAAGAATTATGCTAACGTCGGCTGATTTTAGTGGGTGTTAGTGGGCTGTAGTAGCCGTGTGCTTCTTGCGAGTGGTTGATATTTTTCCCACTACTATTGTAGCTGCCACAAACTTTGCAGCGTTGCCTTTTTCTTTTTTGTTCAAGGTCTGATGCTAAATCTGACCAGATCCAAATGACTGATGAGACTGTGTCTGTTTTTTTTACCAAACTCTTTTTCAACAGTGCAGCCATAGTGTTATGTGGGTCCCTGTGGAAGGTAAGGAGAGATATGGCTGTGGACTGCAGGAGCCCAAAGGGACTAGAAAAGGCAACGAAAGACCAAAACTAGAGTTTTATTCATACCTAAGACCTAGAAACACACAACCAGTACTGAATTTCTTAATGTCACCCAAACAGTAACCTTTACAAAATCATCCTCACCGCTGTTATATCAGTCTGACTGAAGCAGACAGCTGCTGATTGTTCCTTTTTGTGTGGTAGACATGTCTGATGGCGTGCTGATTGCCTCTCATCTATGCCAGCACACACACATCCTAGAGCAGAAGTTTACAAAGATCACAATTAGCCTCAAAACTCCTGAAACCCCCAATAAAAGTGTCAGGTTTGTTGAGGAAGCTTTGCAGTATATCAGCCTACTAGCAGAACTGCTGATCTTTCCCCTTCACATTAAAAGTGTGTGCTTCAACCTGGAATTCTCTTGAGAGTAGAACAACCTGTTTGATTATCTTTCCTTCTTTTCCAGGTGTTGGCGGTGTCTGATATAGTTGTGTATCGCACACGAGCGGAGCGTCTCCACAACGACATGTTCCTGTTCCTGAGCAGTGCCTCAGGAGCTTACCTGAAGCACTTCACCCCAGAGCTCAAAGCCCTCTCCACTCGCTGTGGTCTGGATGTGCCCCTCTCTTCTCTTGGACCTGCAGTTATCATCTTCCAGGAGACAACACACACTCAGCTGCTTGGTCATGGTAAGACAAGAGAATAAAACTCACAAGCTTGAGCTTAGGTCTGATTTCTAGAAGCATCAATCTTCACCATTTTCAGGAGACTTTTTTGTTTGATCTGCTGTCCAACAAAGATTCCTCTGCTACTCCTTCCTCCACAGACTCGAAGGTGCCCGGCCACGCTGACACGATGCTTCAGAGGCGTTTTCATGACCTGAGCTTGGGGACAGAGGCCTTCAGCTCTGTGCAGTATGTGGGCACGCAGACGATCACACCTCCTACCGATTACAGCAGGCTGCTGGAGGCCGTCAAACACCAAGTGAAGAACACTCACACACGCTCCCCGCGGCAGCCTGGTATAGTGTTTCACGCTCTGGAGGTAAGTTTTTGAACCAACACCCTCAGAGTTAAATCAACCGTAAAGCAGAATTGTATGACTGTCACTGAGAGCCAGAGGAAAATTTGCACATTGTTTGCGTTAACCTGTGATCTTCTCCAACTGCCTTTCTCTCTACAGGCATTAAGTGATCGTTTCTGTGGAGAGCTGTTAGATGACAAGTTGACCCTGTACTCTTTCTTTCCTGATGAGTACTTCACCTGCTCTGCTGTCTGCCTCTGCTGCAAGTAAGTCACCATTCTTCTGCAGGCCTTTTTAGGTCTGTAGTCTTTTCTCTTCCATATCTTTTAATTGGACTTGAGGTGTAAGACAAACGTAAAGCAACATAAATTTAAACACCGTGATACAAATATAACATGGTAGGATCAGTATAAAAATACAAACTCATGGTGACACCTGTACTTTGTTATGGCACTGCCTCAGACTCACATGATGAAAGGGAGGTAGATGATGGGTGTTGGACATGTCAATCACACAGTTTGGCAGTGTGACAGGACTGGTTGAGTGAGAAAAAAGTGGTTACCAAAAAGTTATGAGGCAGTGAAGCTTTTACAGGTGCTGTCATTAATATCTGTGTCTTGGTTTCCACACATTTATTTATTTATTAAACCTGCCCCTGACACCATCTCTGGCATCCGTCATGTCTTCTGAAGCATTTATTTTCTCCTCTTGTCTCCAGGATTCGCTGTAAAAACGGGATGAACCACTTAAGAGACAAAGTCCCCCACATGGCAGATGGTCTGTGTCAGTACTCACACAGTTACAACAACAAAGTCCTGATTTGTAAGGTGAGTGCTTTTAGCTCTTGGCTCAGTCTGCTCCAGAAAGTAAATTGTGATGTCAGGTCTTGTAGGTTTTCTCAGGTCTGAGGCCCTTTAGAAGCCTCTGTGTGATCATGTTTTACCTCTAAGACACACGGTTCTCAGGGTTTTCTCTTCTTACAGTCACTGCAAGATATGATCAACTATCTTCTGAGTCTGTAGATACGCTATCCTGATTTTATCTATTCATCTATCCAGTCATCTGTTATCTATACTTCTTATCCCATTCTTGGTGGCATTACCTGGTTCTGCTTCTTGTATAAATTCTGCGATGAATAGTGAACACTGAGGAATCCTGATCTAAAAACATGCTGAGCACCTATAAATGAGTCAGATCAGCCTGCTTTGCTTCCTCATGTCCTCAGTCTGTTTAAAGAGAGACAACTAGGGTATGCACGCCCACTCATTAAGCAAACGGGACAGTCAGTCGTAACTTACAGTAATGGGACGGCCTGTTTGGCTCCAGAGTTTGCCGCATGCACGACTGTAAATAATCGACTAATTGACTTATTGCGCTATAAAAATGAAGCAGATGCAGAACATCATATGCCTGGGACCTTTCTGGGAAACCCTATCCAACAATGTGCATGCCTACTACACGTAAACAGGAATACACATGGTGAGCAGAAACAGTGAGACTGAGAGAAGATCAAGCCAAACTAGTTTTCAGCGATAGAAATTTATATTTTATTAAGAATACAAACAAACAGTTATCAGCTGCTCAATCATCAGAGAGAAAGGGAACACTTGACTGAAGATCTTGACCAGAGTAAATGTGTGTGGTGTGTCTGAGCCCAGAGTAGAAGAACTCAAAAATACAACAGGAAAGCTGCTTTGTGGATCAAGCACCACAGTAATCTACAAGCAGCTCTTTTCTTTGATGAACTCCAACATTTCACCACACACATCCTGGAAAGAACCAGACGCATAAAAGCAAAGAGCCAAAAAAACTTCAACACTGAAGGTAGCGAGCCTTGCGAGTGGATGACTTTGATTGTGTCTGTTATCTCATTTGTCCACTGAAAAATGTTATGTCACCTAAAATTTGATTTTCTATTTGGCTCCACGTTGTCATACTGTTAGTATCTGTCATGGTGGGATCTGCTACCATTCAATTTAATTCTCTGTTGTACTGTTAACCTGGCTAACTTTTCTTTTACCATTAGCAGAAATGGTCTGTTTTGATCCCTAATGGCTGGACATGCACACAATCCCAGATTTTTAACACTAATGTAAACTGCTTCATTGAGTATTTTAAACTGGTTGGGGTCATGGGTCCATCTTAAAGAGGCACATGGGCAGAAAAATGCTCCCCTGGAAAAGTGAATGTGAATTATAGACAATGAAGTTATTCTCTAACACTGAGAGATAACTAAGCAGTTGCTCTATGCAGTGATATAACCTGATACAGGACAAAATTCTGTTTGTCCTGGCTCTTCTAGTCTGATGGTTTTAATGAAGGCCACCTTGACACTTATTCTTCTTGTCTGTCATTTGTTTTTATGCTCCATATCTTTAGAGGTGCTATGAAGGCGGCAGAGAGGTGATTGTTGTTCCCAAAACATCAGCCTCCACTGACAGCTCCTGGTTTGGACTGGCTAAATATGCCTGGTCAGGGTATGTAGATGTGTGTATACATTTATAAACACACACACACACACACACTCGCATACACATCTTTCATCACCTTTACTGCCACTGTCTCATGTTGTCTCTTTGTGTCTCTTTGTGTCTCTTTGTGTCTCTATCCCAGCTATGTGTTGGAGTGTGCCAGCTGTGGTGTAATCTACCGCAGCAGACAGTACTGGGTGGGAAACCAGGACCCTGAGAGCAGTGTGGTGCGGTCTGAGGTCAAGCATGTCTGGATGGGGGTTAGTATCCCACACACTCCTCCTCCTCTTACTTCACTTCTTCAGGAAGTCCTGAAACGGTTGCTTGGACTTCTTATTGACTGGATTGTTTATGATTAGTCCATCCATAGTAACGCACCGCATTTACTGTTACATTCACTTAAGTAACTTTTTAGACAAATTGTGCTTGACAGACTTATTTTAATGTTACATACTCTTAATTTTTCACTGGAGTATTTTTGTGAAGAAGAAATGCAACTTTTACTCTGTTATACTGAGTTACATCCTGCTTTTATTTTTGTTTATTTATGTGAAGTGTGGCAGAAGCTGTGTGAAGCTCAACAGTCACTTTCCTGAGGGATTCCTTAGGTCAGAACATGTCAAAATGCACATTTTTGTAGCTGAATTTGTCTAAAGTTATGTTATTCTGTCAATATTAAATCTATTCTTGGTTCAGTTAAAACGATTATGTTGTGCAGTATCTAAATTTGCGTATTCCTATTTTATATTTCTTTGTCTTTTTGAGGTTCCTACTCAGATTAAAAACAAATGACGAGTCAGAAGTTACTCACCAGTCACTTAGTACCTGAATAGATTTGTCACTGAATACTTTCTAACTCTTTGTCAAGTCATTATTTGAAGGACTACTTTACTTTTACTTGGGTCATATTATTCTAAAGTAACAGTACTCTTACTTGAGTACAATTTTCAGCTGCTCTGCTCTCTGTATTAAAGCTGCACTGATCTTTTTGGGTGGAGACTTTCAGACTTCACAGCTGTGAATGTGGAAACAACAAACATTGTTTGAAACAACGACGAAGACCCCAATGTTCCCTCAAAAATTTGGTCCTCAGTGATATCGTGTCATCTTCACTTCAATTTTTTGATGTTCCCTTGTAGAAGAAAAGAGCTTTAGGCTACCAGCTGGTATTTCATGGCTATTTAAGGAAAAGAGATTTTTGATGTTATTTTTGTGCATTTACGTTCTGCAATTTAAGATTCTTCTGCATCCTGTGACACAAAAGAGTCACTTCTCAAGTCCTTTTTTTCGTTGCCGTATATAAAATCAGTGCAGGTTTGAGCGCCTCTTTTAACACACACAAACAGATACCCAGAGTGATTGAATGGTCATGTGATGTTTCTTTATTAGAGATTATTTCTGTTACACTGTTGAAAAGCTTTTGTGGTCATTGCTTGAATTGGTGTAAAAGCTGGATCACACAGTCTCAAACATTAAATTCATACCATACTGAGAATTGTATCAGGATTAACTCCATATGTACATGTTCTGCTGTTTTATCATGAAACTCTCAAACATGCAGAATGCATAACAGTTCCTATTGGATCAAAACCAGGATATCCACATGAATTTGATAAATACTTAATAAAAATATTCTTTGTGGATTGATTGCTGCATCAGCCCGGATAATTTGATTTGCTGTTTTATTTCAGTTGTAATGTTTTCACGTCCCTCTTCTTCTCTCAGACGGGCATGTATCTGACCAACCATCAGAACGCAGCACAGAGGGTCCTGGACGGCATGAACTACATGATCCAGTCTGTTTCTGAGTACAGCACCGGCCCCACCAAAGCTGTCACTGCCTGGCTCACTGACCAGGTGGCGCCACCGTACTGGAGACCCAACGCAGAGATCACTGTGAGTATGAGGCCAAGAAGACGACTAATACAACAACAAAACACTCAGATAATGAAAATTACATTCGTACAGCACATCAGCTTTTTAGAACTATAACAAGAATCAACAGGAGTTGTTTCTATTAGTGTGGTCTTCCATTGTGAACCCCCTCCCTTTGTGCTCCTCAGGCCTGTCATGATTGTCAGAAGGTGTTTGTGGAGGCGGAGAGGAAGCACCACTGTCGATCATGTGGTGAGGGTTTCTGCCACCCCTGCTCCAGTCACAGGATGCCCGTGCCAGAGAGGGGCTGGGGCAGTGGCCCTGTCAGGGTGTGTAAGGCCTGTTACCGACAGGGAGGACCGGTGGAAACCAACAGCCAGGGTAAGAAAGTGTTTGTGAAAACACAGTCTGTGGTACATTAAATCTAGCATTAACTAAGCCCGAAGCTTGAGGGTTTGGATTCCTTCAGAGCTGGGTCAGTGACGACTGTATTCTGGGAGATTCCGTGTTCTGATGTTTTTCCCCTTTTTTTGCTGTGAAATCTCTGGAATAGACTTCTTTTCAGTAGATGAGGAGCCCTCAGCCAAAAAACCTGTGCAAGACTTGAGAAAGAAACTCTGTCAAAATAGCAACCACATGCCAGTAGAATGAAAATACTGTTTTTACTTTGGGCAGCACAAGAAAGTGTTAGCATGAAATGTGGAATTTTCTGCTTCAGGCTCAACGTTTTTCAGAGCCTTACATCACTTTCACTTGACTTGAAAGCTTTGATTAATTGAAGTTAAATTGAGTCGTTGGGTATCTTAAGTCTTTATCTAAATCCCTGAGGAGCTGGAAGCTTCTGGTTTATGTAAGGACACTGATGGCGTACAGCTCACGGTTGGTTTTGACGAGTGTTATTGGTACAGAACTTGGATTTGAGTTCAGCTTGAATTCTGATTTTCAGGGCGAGTGACTTGACCTGAGCCAAAGCTTTGATCCTCAAATCAATCAATCAATCAATCAACTTTTATTTATGTGGCACCTTTCATACAAATAAAATGCTGTTCTAAGGGCTGTACAGTGATTTAACGAAAATTCATAATAATATACAGAGCAAAGAACAATTAAAACGTAAGGGCAAAAACATATCTGAAAGAAAGATTTTAAAGTACAGACTAATGCACACCACTAAAATATTTTTTCCAGTTAAATATATTATTCAAGCTTCTGTTTAAAATTCCAAAATAATAAACTAAGACATTAGATTATATTAGTTTTAGACTTAGATTTAGCTGAAAGCTGCTTTCTCATTCAGCAACAGTTCCTGCCTGGGTGACGACAGAGACTCTATTCAGTCTCCACTCGACCTCATCTCTAATGGCTTGAACTCAGATCCCTCACACTGTGAACTAAAGACTATTTGTACTTGCGGTCTGGTGATGAGGCGACAGCACTGACAGAAAAATATCACATCATTTGATGCATTTTATCCATTCTGAAACATCTCAACCCTCAGAGCATATAGGTTTGATTACATTAGCATAATTGAGGGGTAAACACAAAGCACCAGATGCAGTGCAACACAGTCGTCACACACTCATCTGTTTATGTGAGTTTCCAATGGCATTGAGACAGAGGAGAGGACAACTTTGAATTTTGTATTTTAAAGCTTTAACAGACAAATTTATTCCATTCCCTTTCAAAGCTCTGCATTTATTAATTTTATATCAGAACCAAGCTAAACTCTGATATTCAACTTATTTCAACTGTTGTCATTGTAAAATGTGATGGTTACTTTTACAGGCAGCATTGTGTCAGAAGTAAAGAAAAAGTGATGTGTCCAGATAAATTAGAAGTCTGAAGTGCGCATTGGGAATATTCCAGTGTAAGGAATAAGCTGTGAATGACATTTAAGTCTGGTTTATTAAACTGGTTGTTTGTCCCCTTCTCTCCATCAGTGTGTAAGGTGGAGCCTCGAGGTCTGATAGCTCGCAGGGTGACGGAGGTGGCCCAGTCCACCCTGGACATGGTCACCACAGCTGTGGACTACCCTCTCTGTGAGTACAGCTGCATTTTACCATCACACATTTTTCTGATCTGAGCTGACAACACGTTATCCCTGAGTTGTGAGAATTTTGATTCCTAAGATGTTTGTTGAAAAGTTTCAGTTTTGTCTGCAAAGCTTAAATAAGTACAAATAAATGAGCTTTCTGTATACGGCTGCAGTGGTTTAAAGAAGAAGAAGAAACAAACCTTAATCATGTTGCAACAAAGAACAAACCCCAAACTAATGCTGATTAAATGGTTCTCTACAGTGAATGTGCACCATAATGAGAACATGACAGTCTATCTGAAAGATATCACTGGAGTTTGGAGATTTAACAAAGCTTTCGATCCTGTATTATAATGCAGCTTATGTTTCTTATTTGCTCTGTTAAAGTACACTTTTTTTTCATGAATATGGAAACAAGCCCTGGCTAAAATCCTGACATCTGCTCCCTCTCTTTAGGTTTAGTGAAAGACGCGGCTCGACCTGACTACTGGGTGCCAGATCAGGACATCACACAGTGCCATCAGTGCTCCAAAACCTT
>RPOG01008452.1:0-14282 GCA_008086565.1 Thalassoma bifasciatum | reverse complement strand
TTTTAGAGACCTCAGGGTCTAATTGGCCCTTTATCACTTTTGTGTTTGCAAATACACCCCCCCACACACACACACAATCTCCCGTTGCAGACTCTTACTGAGCCCGCCAAGAGACACTGAGAGAGTTATGAGAGGAATGTGAGCTGACATGACTGCACAGGTCTGCCCTGCAGACACACAGATAGGCGCTGACTGATAGAGAGCAGGCCGTTCACCCAGCCACACTTTGGGCTGAGTTGTCTAAATGTTATCTGAAGTTTTCTGATTGCTCCGTGGGGTGATGTCAATCATTACTAGAAATGAAAGAGCACAATGAGTATCCTTAAAGGGACTGTTTGAGTGTAATCTTGTATGGTATTGATTTTATGGATCTGGGAGAATTGAGCCAAGTGAAAATAGTTTGTAGAAAGTTATTAGTTAACATCATAAAGTTTGAGTCTGAGATCTTTCATCCTGTTATGATTCATGAACTTCAAGCTAGAGTTGGTCGGATTCTGATACCAGTATGGGAAATTGCTCCAATACTGCCGAAAGTGCTTAAATCTGTATCGGCGACTATTGGAGTCCAGGCACCGATCTGATACCACGTAATTTATTAAGTTAGAAATCTAGGGGCACGGATGGCCTAGTGGATATGGCTGCGCACCATGAGGTTTGCCCTCGAGTGGGCGGCCCGAGTTCGAATCCGACCTGTGGCCAATTTCCCGCATGTCACTCCCCACTCTCTCTCCCCTTTCCAACACTATCCACTGTCCTCCTCTATCAATAAAGGCACAAAGGCCAAAAAAAATAACCTTAAAAAAAAAAAAAAGTTAGAAATCTAATGTTTAGCCCTGTTAAACTCTGGCACAGTTTCTCCTTCGCTCTTAAAACAGTAGCACTGTGCTGCAACCTGCAGCCTGCTTGATCATGTGACACAGACTCAACAGACACACCAGTTGACGTGAGACTTGGAGCTAAGCTAACCAGCACAACCGTGTCGGTGGTGTGTTTCACGCTGGATACCGCTTTACTGTTATATTTAACCCTCTGATGCATGAATTATGAAAGTTAGTGTCAGGATTTTTCCCTTGAGTGTTTCAACTTGTCTTAAAGCATGAACAAAAGTTTTACTTTTTTTTTTCCCCAAATATTTGTAACTGAGCATTCAACTGAAAACACTGTGAACTGAATGTAAATATGACTGTTTTTTGTTGTTTTGTTTAACTTGTTTTCTTTTTTTGGTAGTTTCATGAATAATCTTTTTTTAATGCTTTGCGAAACATTTTACCTCTCTTTCATCGATTTTAACACTGAATAATTTATAGTTATTACGCGGTTTTATCCTCAAATGTTTGTCTGTAACTTTTTTTTTTAAATATGTATATATATTTGAAGATATAGGCAGAAGAATGAAACTTTCCTGACACAGGCTAATATAAATTTCCACCACATGAACCATTGAATTTAGGTGTAAATAAGTTTGAAATAGGTGTCCACTGTAGTGACCACTATGCACCACAGGGTTAAAAATTAATATTAAAAGTCAGCATGGCTCTGCGCAAAGCAGAAGAATGACATCATTTCAGTAGCCTTGCCCACCCACATGGTCCCAGTTTCTGAGTTGCACACCTCCAAAAATTTGCAACTGCCAGACAGAGGCGCAAAGACAACGTAGCTTGCAAACAGGGGCCCTTAGTGTCTAAAGTGTGAAAACATATTATTCCTCACACAGAGATCACTGTAGTAACCATGTGAACTAATTCCTGCCACCAAACTCTACAGAGAAGAGGAATGGGCAAAAAAAAATGTTGTAAACGGTGTAAAAAAAGAAGTAAACTTCCTCTACTTTAGTTTAGTTCTCTGGTCGACGTGTTTTTGATACACTGCCCCCTGCAGCTTGGACGATGCCAACGGATGCAAACAGGCGCTGATGTCCTGAGTCATAAAAATGTGAAAGCCACAAGCATTCTGTGCAAAATTCTGTGCATCTAATTTCTGTGCATCACATTCATGTGGAAAGCATAATCCAGCCTTTGGAAATTAAAAAGTAAAAAATAGAAGAACATAAGTGCTGTTCATTTTGGGAAATGGTACACAAGGGTGAGTGTGGCTGTTTTCAGGAACATTGACTATTCTGGCAGTGCGTACTTATTGGACCTAAATGTAGAATGTCACATGAAAAACATCAAATTTTGTGATATTCCAAAATTTGCTGATCGAGGAAACGTTGTGTTAATTGTGTTAGTCTTCTTTTGTTTGGATTCTGCAGGGTCACACCAAGATGTAGTTTCATTGCCACCACTACAACACTAAAGTTCAACAGTCTGTTCCATTTACATGTGCAATGTGAAAGAAACACCAGTGAATCGTGTCACTTCTAGTCACTGAAGAGGTGAAACCATTTCACAGGTGACTGTTCACTCCTATAAAAAATGGTTACATATTTATGAACCACTTAATGACTATTTTTGGAACTGTGAGTTGATGTTACAGAAGCAGTTTTTTTCTCTAATCCTGACGTTTCTATCTTAAACATCTTTGTCTTGTTAGCTAGATTTCAGGTACAAGCTTGTCTGGAATTTGGACCTCGTAGTGCCAGGTCAGAGGTCACATCATGGTGTGTTTAAGTCCCACATCCTGTCTCCTTCCTGCTTCGAGTCCACCTGAAAAATTAGGTTTCTGATGTCCATAAGGTCAAAGAAGTGAAAGATTCCTGCTCTTTGTCTGTCCAATCAGGTTAATTATATCTACCAGACGTCATGTCTAATGTTCAGCTCCTGGTTTATAGATTTTATAGGTTTTATAGATTTATAGAATAAAAACCAGTGAGGCTCTGGTCCTCAGGGCCAGGGCTGGAGACGGCATCAGTAAACAGATGGTTGCAGCTCCAATCTTGAACATCTCAGAGCTAATGCTGTGTGTACAGATTCAAAGATGTCCCCAAAGATAATTCATTGTGCTGTGTATCTCTGTTTTTATGGACAGTGACAGGAGCAGAGCTTCAGTCTGATATCAAAATGAAAACCTTGTTTACAAATAGACACATTTTTAACAGAAGCTCAAGAATCATAACAAACCTGCAAACAATAGACAAAAGATAAATGCGTTATCCCTGCTAAACATCCATGTAAGTTTTAATATAAGGAGCATGTTTTAGTCTGTTGATACATAATGTTTTGTGTGACTTGTAAGATTAATCTGTGCTAACAATGTTTACAGTCCCATCAGGTGGAGCAGGGCACAGACACTGAACAGGAGAATGGTTTTGGATTCTTTCCACTTTCTTACCAGCCGACATTAAACTGAATATTTAAAATTATGGTACTATTTAAACACTGGTCTGCATGTTTGTCATAATTTACGTCACAGTTAGACATAACTTTAGACCAGGTGAACTGGATTTCTGTAGGGTACTCAAATCAACATCTCCTCCTGACTGATTTAACTTTCTGTGGATTGATTTATTACTGTGTGTGATCACTTTTGTCATTGTCGTTGGGTTTTGACTGTTCGGGATCAAATATTTAACACTGCCATTATTTAATGTTTAACCTCTGCATTTTGCTTTTCTGGCAGATGTTTAAATAGTAATTGCTTATTCTTAGATGATGGTTGTAAACAGGTACCCACCTCCCCTCAAACTGACCAGATCCTCTTTTCTTATTGTATTAAAACAATACAAGCTTGTTTGAAAAAGACTGCTTTGAGGACAAACATTTTATTTTTCATAGTGAAAGCGTGGCTTTGCTTTATTTATTCTATTAGGTATTTACTATTAGCTATTAGTTATTTACATGCAATGAGTGATATTTGGGGCTGCGCTGTGGTCTCAAACCGTGCAGCCCCAAACAGCAAACCCTCACTTCCTCCCCCAGTCTAAAAACATGCTCATCAGGCTGATAGGTCACTATAAATTATCAGCAGGTGTGAGTGAGTGTGAACAGTTGTCTGTCTCTAAATGATAGTCCTGTCGTAGCCTGGAGACCTCTTCATGTGTCCTCTGCCTTAAACCTGAAAGACAGCTGGGAGGGGCTCCAGCCCCCCATGACCCTGAGAGGGAAAAGCAGTTAAGGTAATTGTTAGATGGATATGTGTTGAACTTTTAGTTGTGTATCTTCTTAGGCCATGTCCACACATAGCTGGGTATCTGTGAGAAAACTGACATTATGATATATTTAGGCCTGTCATCTACATTAAAACCACAGTTTTACGTCACTAGAAACAATCTTTTCTGAAGACTCAGACAAAAGTGGGGTGTCTGGATCTCAAATGTCACAGCTTGAAACAAAATAGCCACTGATGTCACATATATGCAACATTTAGCAGAATTTCAATGTTGCAGGAGTATTAGTTTTAACTTTGATGCAAACGCTTTTTACTTGCATATCACTTTAAGTGCATCTTGTTACTTACGTTGAAGAAAAAAACTCTTTATCACAAACATAAGATCCTGACGCCATGTTTAAATCTGCCAGAACAGACAGAATGATGGGGATTCATAAAGACACTGCCTCCTATAGGTCTGCTTTGCTTGGAGCTACACTTTTGGACTGATGGAAGATTTTTTTGTAAACAATCAGGGGTGGATGAAAGTATTTTTGATGGATGAGGGGGAATATCTGTTTTTGGAAATACCCGGCTATGAGTATAGGCCACTGTCCTGCATCTGCACTGTTCGTCAATGAGGTCCTGTGTATCTGGTTTAGTTTTATCTCTTGTCCTCTGTGTGACCCTGTCTTGATTGCCCTACATTAGTTCCACCTGTGTCTCTTCTCACACCTGTGTTGATTCACCCTGTGTCCATTAAGTCCCTGTGTTTCTTCATACCCTAGTCAGATTGTATCCTCTCCTCTCCTGGCCTTGTCTTCTCATTGTTTCAGATCCCCACACTGTGGTCTGTGGGTTTTTGGACTTATGAGATTTTTTGAGTTTGAATTAGATATTTTTCTCTTCTGAAATTTTTTGTTGCATAAAAGCTTAGTGGACTTGCAACAGGGTCCTCCTCTTTTGTGTTTTTCTCTAATTGCAACACAGTGGAAGTCATAATTGGGGCTGTGGCTCTGAAGCGGGGATCCCTGCCCTTCCCTTAGCCTATTCCTCTTTCATGTTATGAGTTTACACAAGCTGCTACGGCAGGGAGAGCAGCAGCAAAGAGGCCAGGAAGTGGAACAGATGAGCATCAGTGAGGGTAGACATGACAGTGGTGATATAGACACAGAACAAAGACGGGGGTTGGGTGTTTGTAGGATTCTGGAGGAGGGGGTCCTGTGATGATTCTGATTCTTTTTCTTTGAGTTCTCATGTTCAGTTCTTAGGTTCAGGTTTCTGCTTTTTGTTGTTTTTCTTCGATGTATCTTCTGTGTGTTGAGTTAGTGTTTATGCTTTGTTCACTAGTGTTTCTTGTGATTTTCTCTTGTGTTCAGGTTTCCCGTGTTTCTTAGTTATTCTTGTTTCCCTCGTGTTTCATTTTGTACGTGCTCCTTGTGTTTTACTTCCTGGTCTTGAGTTTCCCTCCTGTTTTATTGCCCCTCATGTGTTTCACCTGTGTCTCATGTCACACCCAGGTTTGATTAGCTCTGCGCCTATTTAATCTGTGAGTGCAGTTTTTGTCGGTTCATTTTATTGTCAAGTTCTTGTGTCTCCAGTGTCCTCGACTTTCTTGGGGTTTTGGAGTTTCCTGAAGTTTGGGTTTGTTGAATTCTTTGTTTCCTTTGTGTGTTTGGGACTTTTGAGTTTTGTGCTTAAATAAAGACTTAAGTTTCAATTGGGTCCTCTACTCCTGCTTCTAGTTCCATGTGACAGCATATTGGTTTACAGTGGAGGCTGTCAGCTGATAGGGGCTGGTGGTGAGAGCAGCTGATGAACTGCAAAGAGTTACTCAGAAATACTTTTGAGGCCATATTTCATGTTTAAAAAACATTTCATAATCTAAGTTTTGTGAAAGGTTTACATTTGTAGTATTCTAGTATATTTGCATTCAGTGACATGTTTTTGCACCTGATCTTTGGGGACACAGGGCTCTTTGAGAAATCCCACCTCTTCTTAGATTACAGTAATGTCTCCATTTACAGTATGTGAATAAATACATTCAAGAAATCGCAATGATCTCCTCTGAGGATTCACAGAAACAGGACTGGAGAAAGTCCCCCTGGCTTCTAAACCTCATTCCTCAAACTCACAAGAGAGATAAAAGAGGAAGATACCGGAAATGACTTATCTATACAGTCTGAACCACAGAACAATGGCTCCGAGGAAGTCTGTCCTCCGATTCAGCTCTTATCACACACTGAATGTGCTGTAAGCAGAGCGTGAGGTGACGATGCTTCACACACCATACACATACACACAATACCACACACACATACATAGACAACAAACGACACACTGGACGTGCTGTGAAGCACGTTGAGCACCCAGAGGAGAAGAGCCTCAGAGGCTTGAATGGGATCAAGAAGAGGTTCACCACAACATCCTCTGACAGAAACACAACCAGGCGTTAATGGACTCTTAAAGAGACAGGATGTCGTATAATCATATTAAACCTGAATTGTCATGCAGTTTCCTGTGATTTGATGACTTAATGGGTTTTTTCTTGGCCCACGTGTCATCAGGGGGCTATTAGCTTTCTCCCCCTGAACCGAGGCGAACTCAAAGCACATCATTACCGTCCTGTGGTTTTGACTTTGGCCTGTCTGTTAATCTGTGTTCTTCTTCTTATTTATGTTTCATCCACAGAATATCGATGTGACCAACTTCAGCAGCAGCTGGAGCGATGGTTTGGCTTTCTGTGCTCTGCTGCACACATACCTCCCCGCCCACATCCCTTACCAGGAACTCATCAGTCATGATAAGGTACCAGATGACTGAAAACAACTCACACACAGTCGCAGTCACACACACACACACAGAGTCACACTCACACTCATTTCATACATCTACAAACACCAGGTCAATAGATAATCACAGAGGTGATAAGTAGAAGTGCCTGAACAGCAGTGGAGGAGTGTGACCTCAGGGAACCTCATGACAGTCAGATCCATTTCTCTGTCACATGAAAGACAGGGGTGTGTCCAGAGTTTTCTGACATGGGTGGCCCAAAGGAGGCCCTGAGTTATCACAAGTACTAAGTAAAGTGTGTGCGCACATTGCAGATAGTAGTGGCACTAAGCAGGAACCGCCAGTCTTAAGATATGAAGTCAATGCAGAAGTGTCAAAAACAGGTTTGAACTTTCACGACTAATGTGATGCAAAGTTGAAGGGCATGGCTGATCGTCAGGAACACTTTCACTGTCTGCAAAAAGGCTCAAAGCCTCAAATTCATCTTTTAGCCTCTTGGTTGGTTAGCACAAAGTCACTTTGAGTTCAGCATTTCCAATATAGCGACCATTGAGGATGAGCTCTTAACAGTTTATGGTGCAGCCAAACTGGAGCACTGACTCGTGCAGAGGTAACATGAGGTAACATGATCAGCATTTAGGGCAGCACGAGCTGTAGCAGTTGGCATTGTTGCCTCACATTAAGAAGCTTCAGGGTTCAGGGTCAAACCCTCAGTTTGGTCAGCCTTTCTTTTAGGAGTTAAAATGTTTTCCTTGTGCATTTGAGGATTATACAACAGTCCAGAACAGACCTGTCAGGTTAATCGATCTTAATAAGGTGCCTGTTGGTGTGAAACTGTGTGTTTTCTGTCTCTACTCTCAAAAACAACATGTTGTGGGTGGGTTAATCATGAAAATGATGAATTACATGATTCATTTGTGCGTATGTTGTAGCAGTGGTCCCAAAAGTGGGGTCACAAAAACACTGAAAGGGGGGTCATGAAGTGTTTCCCAAAATCAAAACTGTTTACACTGTATGTTTTATCCATTATGGTAAAAAAAAATGTACACAAAAGTAGAGTTTAAGTTTGATGTAAAACCATGAAAAGAGAAAGTTTGATCTGTTTTCCTTGTTTCCTTGTTGCCACAAACCCTGTGAGGATTAATCCAGGATAACAATGGTATTTGCTTCATGTTGATGTAGGAAACATTCAGCCGTGTTTTAGCTTATTAAACTCTGATTCCCAGGCAGAGCTGTGCAGGAGTGCTAAACGGTTCTGTGAATAAATCTTGTTCACTTTACTGAACTGATTTTACTGACTCAACACACTGAAGAAAACTGTTTTTCCCATCACTAAGTTACAGGCTGTCAAGTTTGGAGCCCCTAGTTTTGATGATTTAATCTCGTTTGTTGAACATTAGTGCGAGAAAGTTACATTGATGTAAATCCACACAAGTTAGTGGAATTAGATTGAGGTTTATCAAAACAGTGAATCAAACTATCACTACTAATACACACACTCCATGTGCTATCCCATATCAACTGGACCATGGTGATGAAACGGAGGTGGGACATGATGATTTCTGAGTCTAGTAAGACAGATGTTGTGACACAAGGCGAAGTTGTTCAAGAAGAAGCCGCTGAATCAAGATCAGATCAATGGAAACCAAGTGTTTTCCTCAAAGATGCAGATTAGTCACTCAAAATTACCGATTGAACTGAGCGTGTGAATGTGAAGTGTGACTTATCATACACATTTCTTCGTATGATCTGTTAAGAGATTGTAGGTTGATGTCTGTCATACCAACACTGCAAAAAAAAACAGCCTTCAAAAACAAGAAAAATATACAAAAATTGTGGGTATTTTACTTAAACTAAGCAAAATTATCTGCCAACAGAATGAGAACATTTGGCTTGACAAGACTTTCCAAAACAAGTAAAAATATCTAACCTCAGCAAACCTGTAAATAGTTTAAAATGTGTGCGGTCCCCCTAATAAGAAGTGTATTTTTCCTGATATAAACAAGAAATGTTGGATGTTTTTTTCTCAATGTGTAGAAAAGTATTCTTATATTAAGTCAATGCTAGTTCCATTATCTAGGAATGATGATACACTAGGAAAAAAAAGTCACTCCAGAAATAAATGATAAAAGAATTGATCAATTTTTTCACTTGTGATAAGCAAGATAATCTGACAATAGAAGAAGTGAAAATTCTCATGGTAAGATACCTTAAAATAAGAAGTTAGATTGAAGTTTTACTAGCGAAGAGAGATCTTGAGAATAGCAGGAAAAACTCATTTCAGCCATACTGTAATGTATTTAGAAGTTGTCTGTCTTGTAATAAGCTGCTGATTTATTCAAGTTGAGTCTATTCCTTGAAACCAGATGATTGTTCTTAGATAGCAGCTTTAAAACCTAAGACAAGTAAAAAAAAAAAAAAAAAAAGCTAGTTTCAGTTGAGCAATGAGTTAAATCAAGACATTTTCAAGACTGTTTTGCTGAACATGATACTCAAGATGATTCATCTAGAAACAAGTTCCAATATCAGACTGAAATGTTTCTCTTTAGGTAACTGTCTGATATTAAGTGTGATGAGATATATTGACTAGAAATTAGAAGAATATACTTGGTAAGATTTAATTTTTTTTGCAGTGAACTAAAGGCACATCAAGATGCAGAGTAAGTGACCAGTATCCTGTTGCATAACAGCCCACAAATAATCACTTTGACAGCAGTTTTTCCCCTGACATGGCAAACAGCTAGCTGCAGTTTCAGTTGGGAGGTAGCAGCAGAGGTGGTTGAACAGATTTCTAGGGCATCCCTGAACATCCGCCTGAACATACATCTGCTCTGGTGGCGTAACACCAGTTCCTGTTGCTCTGTTCAAACACAGCAACAGAAAGTCAGGCTGCTTTATGGCTCAAACAGGCAGTAAATGGTTGAAGAAAGCAAACAATCAGCTTATTCAGCCTCTTGTTTCCTTCTTCTCATTTTGCAGACTCGAGTCTCCAGAAAGCTGCACGTAAAGCCGTGAGAACTTTGCAGAAATATTAACCTGTGAACTGCGAAAATGCTTTGCTTTCTCTGCATTGGTCGAAAGAGAAACATGTTTGCCAAGAGAAAAATGAAAAATCTCTGCAACACTTTGAAGCCTTTTCCCAGGAGTCATGTTTTCCACCATTAAGCCAGACTTTACAGACTTCCTGTAAGGAAACATTTTACAGGTCTGCAGTGTGTTGACGCAGCATTTAGAGGCAGCCTGCTCTCTGTGAGTTATGGCTGACAGTGATCCTGAGCGAAAAGCAGCAGGGACTGTATGGCTAAGTGTTGACAGTGGTGTAATGTGAGCATGCAGGTGGTATATACAGTAACAATAGGGATCCTCTCTGGCTCGGTGGGGTCTAATATTTAACATTGAAACAGCTGACAAACACCTTTTACCAAGTCTGACACATCCCACCTGACAAACTGTTCCTGTGTTTGCGGTCGTGTTGCTGTACATGTGAAACCTTAAGCTGATGACAGAGACATTGCACAGCCCATCTCTCAGAATAATTCAATAGACTGGTGTTGGATAAATAAGTCTTGCTGAGTGACTCTTCCTGAGGCCCAAACACCTGACCTCCCCCAGTGTAATCCATCTCCTTCCAATAATCTGTTTAATGGATTTCATGGCCTGTTTTTAAGAAAAAAAATCAGTGGATCTGGATCTACATTTAGGCTCATAGAGGAGGAATGATGTAGATCTCATAGTCAAGGATGTATGATCTCTAACCCTAGGACTGAAAAAGTTGTAACGGCTAAGATATACCAGATGCGGCTGCAGCACTGGATTAGATCTGTTTCCTCACACTAGGCCGATTATTTTGCGGTCTGACTTTGCGCCTGGTCTAAGAGGTCTCAAGTGATGCACATCAATCCTGTTTCTGCTGAATGTTAGAGCTGGGGAACATCAATTCAGAGTAAGAAAGATGGAGCTGGACATGAAGTAGTGTCTTTAAACCACCTAAAAAAAGAGCCTGTGATAAGTATATATTGTATTTAGCTTGATAACAACTGGCATACTGGCTGGCAAACAGACATATTGAGCAGAGTTACACCAGGAGTCAACAGGTTTGAGGTTTTACAGCACAACATGTAAGAAGTGAGACTCATCAATGGAGTGGGAGGTGCAGGGATCTTGGTCTCATGACTCCAGCCGTCTGTCAGTCCTGTGGCGTGCAGGTCTGAACATGGTGTGAGTTGATGACCACTGTCAACACACAACAAAGCTGAGCTAGAACAAGGATGCATCTGCACTGCAAAAACGGAAATCTAAGCAAGTCATTATATCTTATTTTTAGTCAAATTTGTCTTACTATTCTTGATTTGAGCCACATTTACTAGACAAGGTCATAGAAATGTCTCATTTCAAGTTTTTTAAAGACAGAAATGAGGCATCAATTGCTTGTAACAAGTCAAAAAAATCTGCCAGTGGGATAAGATAAAAGATTCTTGTTTTAAGACATCTTTCTAATTTCAAGAAACTTCTCGGGCGAATTGGTCTTATCCCATTGGCTGATTTTTTTTAACTTGTTACAAGCAATTTACTCCTCATTTTTGTCTTAAAAAAACTTGAAATAAGACATTTTTATGACCTGGTTTGGTGAATGTGGCTCAAATTAAGAACAATAAGACAATTTTTACTACAAATAAGACATAATGACTTGCTTAGATTTCCGTTTTTGCAGTGTGGTGTATTCTAGGTGAAAAGGTGGCCACACACTACATGATTATCGGGCTGATTCTTTGCTCCTTACGATTGTCTGCTGTTGTCAAATGACATCACATCTGATCCTGCCAGTAACTTTCATCTTTACCTGTCATAACTGTCAGCTGTTTAAAAATCCGTCCGGTTCAGTTTTCTGCTTTTGTCGACTCTGTAGCAAGGCTGAAAGGTACAGTTGTGCCTAAAAGTTTACACCCCCTCCAGCAGAATTTGTGATTTTTTTGGCCTTTTCTCAGAAAATATGAATGATAACACAAAAACCTCTGTCACTCATTGTTAGAGGTTGGGTGAAGACATATTTTAACAAACAACTATGTTTACTCTTTTTTAATCATAATGACAACAGAAACTTCAAAAATGACCCTGTTCATTTTTTTATACACACACACTGATTACAAGCAAATAGATCACAGGTGAGGATGGTTACCTTTAGTAGACATTCAAACACAATTGTGTTCACTTTTGTGTATTTATCAGGACAAAACCACCAGAGTTGTGTAAAATTAACAGGGTCATTTTTTAAGTTTCTGTTGTCATTATGATTTAAAAAGAGTAAACTTTTTTTTTTCTATAAATGTCTTCACCCAACCTCTAACCATGAGTGTTAAAAAGGTATTTGTGTTATCATTCATATTTTCTGAGAAAAGGACAAAAAATGAGAAATTCTGCGGGGGGGGTGTTAACTTTTGGGCACCACTGTATATCGTTATCGTATAGGTATTGAGAAATGAAAATTCAAGATATTATTATCCCAATATCGATTAAGTGAAATGTATCAATGATGTAGATTTTCCCATCTCACCCTGCATGTAAAGCTCAGACAGTCACATGATTATTGGAGACTTTCTGATAATGTTGATGACTGACAGTTTTAATCGATTAACCCCACTTTACACATCCTGTTACATTATGATCCGTTAATTTTTCTGAAAAATGCTTTGTTATCATTAAACCCAGAGTCATATTGTTTCGCATCGTTATCTAGATATCTAGCATTAACATCGAGATATGAAATTTTGTCCATATCATTCAGCCCTACCATGAAGTCACAGTTTTACTTCCCAAGAGTTTCAGCATCCATCACGAAGAACCAGATTCTCTGCAGAGGAATCAGTTAGTGTGTGATCTCTCTGAAGTGAAAACCACACACTACAAGATCAGGAGAAAGAGATCAGTCTCTGTCTTTCGTTATCGCCAAGTGCGTGGTCTCTAAATCTGTGCAGACTTAAAGAATTGTGTAGTGTGTGCCAGTGTTTAGACTGAAAAACCAGGGAGCTCCCAGGACAGAGAAATACCAGCTTGTATGGTTATAGGAAGGTCTTTGCATATTTGGGGTCACAGTTCATATAATCAGTCTAATAATCTGTTTCTCAAAGAAGAACAGTGACCTGACAGAGACTGATGACATATGAACTGTCTGTGTGAGTAAGCATCTCGACTTCTTCCTTTCTTGCTGCTTTCTATAATTGTCTTCATCTCAGTGTTGTTTGTATATTGTCCTCTCAGTGCAGTTCAAGTGTACGTCTAAGGACAGAGTGCGTTTCACACTTCAGTTTACTCTGTGCTGAAGTGACTGTTCAGAAGCCGCTCATGAGGAGAATTGGGTTAAACCTACAGGGACTGACTTCTCTGAACTTTTAATAAGTTTCCCAGGCAGAGATTGAACCCATATAGCTTTACACTTCAAAATAAACACAAGACTACATAACACTACACCAAAGAGCTCACAATAACAAGCAAAGTCTTTTCACATGTTCTCAGAAGTCTCTGGGGTGTCAGGGAGCCTCACGCTGTCTCTGCTGCTTATTTTTCCTCAGGTACGAAATCTGACCCTGGCTTTTCAGGCGGCTGAGAGCGTTGGCATCAAAGCTTCTCTGGTGAGTTCACCTTACATCACACACACACACGTTATATCACAGAGGGATCCTTTGATTAGAGGTGTTGGGGTGCTGTGAAACAGAACCTACCCAGGGCATCAAAAATTCAGTCGTGAGTGTGTCGGTACTGAAGGGCCAGCAGAAAAACAGCAGAGGAGCCACACCAGGGTACTGTTAGAAAAAGAAAGAGAACAACTCTGAAAAGGAAGACAGGTGAAGCGTGTCATTGTAGCAGTTTGAAAAGAAAACTCTGCCCACTTAGCTCTGGAGAAAACTTCCTCCAAGCCCTGAGCTCACTCTGACTCTGAGCTTCACAAAAAGACAGGTAGAGAAAGTGTCTGTCCACTGGTCTTTGACTGGTAGATGATTCCAGAGAAGAGAAGCCTGATAACTGAAGGCTCCACCTCCCAGACTACTTTTAGAGACTGTAGGTGGGTCAATGACGTGACGTCCCTTTTTTTGTGTCCGAGTGCAATATTTCCTTCCATCATGAATTGAGTATTTCATCACATGTATTTCTTTATTCTATGAAACCTGTGTTATTTGAACACATCTTTAAACTATTAAAATATAACATGTTTTTTTGTGTTTTGGTTCCTCAAACCCCCAAAATGTCAGGTGGTGCAACTGTCCTGACGAGTATCCACAGTAATTAAACTCTAAAAATTGAATGTCAGTTATTGTAAATGGAAATTAAAAATACAGTGGCATTATTTTATGCTTGAACCTTTTTAAATAAAACATTCTTTGCAAATAAAAAGAATTTTAAAGCTGTTGAGAAATTTAAAAACTTTTGTCCCGTAATTTTCACCTTGTCAAATGTCAGGGTGGTGCAAC
>RPOG01008448.1:0-14297 GCA_008086565.1 Thalassoma bifasciatum | reverse complement strand
GAGAGCCTTGTATCTGGAGTCTCTATAATCCGAGAGTACCTCGTATGACCGCCTCCTGCAGCACCGCTGTCTGACTCCTCTGCAGCACAGAGCTACTGAGCCTCTGAATCTGCTTTTTCTGGATATAATCCATCCCTGCAGAGAGACCTGACTGGTTTGATGGCCACTGGCAGACAGCGGGTCACGTCTCTTAATGTTATGTCCCAAGCTCCCAGTTTTTGATGTATTACCAAGTGCTCGAGACATTGACCGACGCTGGCCCTTTAGCTCTCTCTGACCTTAAGCTTTTAATTAGAGCTTTGTAAAGGTGAAATGGTGAAGCCTTTTCTTACAAGATCTCATTAAGTACACAAGCACCTGTCAGACTTTTAGCCTGGACAGAAAGTTATAGGAAACCTTACAGGAGAACTGCTGCAAACATTACAGCTTTGACAGACTGACTACTTGTGTGAAAACCATGCTAAATCTGCTTTTTGGCTTCTCTTTTGCTTAGAGCAGGGGTCACCAACTAGATTTGTCAGGGGGGGCAGAATTTTACCGGACAGTCACCTTGGGAACCATCAAATTTTGGCTAAACATTTATATATTTTGTCCTTTTTTCATTACAAAACTGAAAGCATTTTCAGCCTTTATGGTTAAGACTCCTATCACCTATACCACAGTCAACCAATTTTGGAATCCAGCTGCGGCCGTATTGGATGATTTGTGGGGCAGGATTTGGTCCGCGGGCCATCAGTTGATGATCACTGCCTTAGAGGTTGATTGGAGTTTTTTTCTTTGTGCCTCTTCATTATCATTTTGCTATTAACAGGATTTCTTGATGAGGCTATTGTTTGCTAAGAACTATTTCTGAATCAAAGTTCCTCTGTTATGTTTCAGCAGGTCTTGGATGTGAATGTGTGAACTGTGATTCAAGATAAGGAAACGAACAAAAGGAAAACACACCTCAACAAACAAATTACATAAAATGGCCTCTGGGTCCTGGAAGGTGGAGTGGAGGTGTTAATCTCCACAGCCACCCACTGATTCAACCAAAAAAGGTTGGCTAACTAAAATAGGCTGCAAACATAATTCTGAATCCACCTGGCATGGAGAACAAAAAAAAACACCTAAGATCTGCTCTGAGATTCAAACTTTTTTAAAGTAAATTCTAGTCTAGTCACCTGTTTTCCCTCACACACTCACACAACTCTCTCAAAACACTCACACCTACACAAAGCAACCAACTAAAGGTGTTGGCTGCTTGTGTGTCACACACTGACTGAGGGAAAAGAACCTCTTTTATAGAGTAGCCTGGCTGATGAGCACAGGTGTGATGAGGACAGACAGGTGATATCAATGATGGGCTCGTTAGGAACTCTGGAGGTAAAAAACAACCTGCAGACCACCAGGCTCCATCCACAACACTCTAGAACAGTTATCTTCTTGAAATTAATCTTGTCGTGCTCTTGTCTGTGCTAAACTTGTGCTAAAAGGCCTTCTTGGAGACCAAAATGAATGCTAAAGAGTCATCCTCATGAACAACACTCTGCCCATTTTGCTGTTTAAAACATGATAAACTGCCCTTCTTGGAGCCAATGTAAACTTAAGTGTATTCTTGGGCAACAAAAGACATGAAACACGTGCTGAAGTGATCTATTAGGAGATACAGTCAAGGACCAAAGTATTGGCACTCCTGGAATTTTTCCAGAAAATACACCATTTCTCCCAGAAATTGTTGCAATTACAGATATTTTTTTGGTATGAATGTGTTTATTTCTTTGATGTGCATTGGAAAAACGCGCACACACAAAAAAAAAAAAAAAAAAAAAAAAAAAAAAAAAAAAAAAAAAAAAAAAAAAACGCAGAATAAAAAGGCAAAATTTGACACAATTTTACACAAAACACAAAAATTGGGCTGGACAAAATTGTTGGCACCATTTTAGAATTGTGGGTAAATCGTTTAATTTCAAGCAGGTGATGCTTGTTTAAACTCAGCTGTGGCAAGTAACAGGTGCTGGTGATATAGAAATCACACCTGACGCCAGTTAGAATGTATAAAAGTTGACTCAACCTTTGCATTGTGAGCTTTTGTGTGTCACACCACCAAGCATGGAGAAGAGAAAGAAGAGCCAAGGAATGTCTGAGCACTTAGGATGCAAAATTGTTAAAAAATATTAACAATCTCAAGGATACAAGACCAGCTACAGAGATCTTTAAGTTCCTTTGTCAACTGTCCGCAATATAATCAAGAAGTTTATAACCCATAGAATTGTGGCTGATCTCCCTGGATGAGGACGGAGGAGAAAAAAATGAAAATACTCTGACCTAACAAGCCCTCTCAGGAGCCAAAACACATGCTATAACACTTTCTCTTGGGTGTCAAAACATGAGTTTAAGTGTTCTCATGGGAGCCAAAGTACACTTAAATGCCTTCTTAGGAGCCAAACATTTGCTTAAAGGCCTTATTGGAAGCCAAAACAAATGCAAGGTGCCCTCCTGATTGGTGAACCACACAAATCTTCCCCTTTGGCTGGTTACAACATGATAAACTGCCTTTCTTGCATCCAAAACAAATGCTAAAATGCTCTCCAGGCTGCCAAAATGTGCATGATTCATGCCTTTTTTTTCTTTGCCCCTGGCCTTCAAAATGTCTGTGCACACCACTGGAACACAAAAGAGTGACTAATAACCTTCTAACTTGATAACTCGAATATTTGAATGAAAAACACACTTTTTTTTTACAATTACTTAAATATTCGTAATTGAATGTCTCTTTTTTTGGATTTGAAAGACATCAGTATATTGGACTTAATGAAGTGCTTCCTCATTCAAAGGGATTTGTAACATTTAAAGCTCCCTATATTACAGCTGGAGAACAAAAACACAGCTGCTCTTCCTCCTGACAAAAAAAGAGGCAAACCTAGAATAGATAACATACATAAATAAATATTGAAAAGGGAATAAAACTTGAAACTCTGGCAGCAGCATCTGGTTCATCATCTGTAGCAGCGAGTGATTCATCGGCTCCCATCGAGCGCAACTCTGATGGCATCAAATAGGTCCCCAGATCCTCGCAAACATGATCAAACTGGCCCTGACCTAAAGGTCGGCGAGGATGACGTCTCCTCTTGGCTGGGGATATAACAACGTGTGATTTCCTGGAAGTCTGGTGATGAGTCCAGAGCGCTGAACGAGCTGGAAATGGATGCAGGGTGGGAGGGGTGGCAGCTGGACAGATGGGCTGTCTTTGTGATTGATAGTTTCTATGAGGAATATCATAGAATAGAGGATTTTTTTCAGTTTTTTGGTCATATGAAACATGTTTAGTCCATAGTGCACACTCTCTGCTGTGCTAACCCACTGCTGCATTTAATTCTATAACCCACAGGAGAAACTACTGAAAGTGTTGCCTCATGTTTTAAAGTTTGGAGCCACAATAGGATAAATAACTGTGAGGGAGGCTCTGAATATCAACTCTGTGGAGCATGAAGTGAACTCTGCGGCATACTTAAAGTCTGCTGTGTTAAGTACAGAAAAGTTAAGTGGATCCATTTTCAGGGATCCATATTCATTTGTGGCCCATAATTACCAACATCAATGCAATAGATCGCCCTAACTGGTTTTGTATTCTGCACCTTTGTTTGCTGCTATTGACCGTGGAATATATAATGTCTTAGAAAAGCTCTTTCAAGTAATTCTAACTCTCGCTCCAGTGAAATTTTAGGAAGAAAGAGTAAAGCATTAATAATCTCAGACCTGTGGTTTTCATCTATGGAGGCTTAACGGCCTCATCACTAATAGATGAGAAATATCTTCATTTTTCTGCTGCGGCTGCTGTGAGAAGCAGCGTTTTAATCACTCGTTCTCTGTAGGAAATCAAAGAGTGCCCCCTGACTGCTAATGTCCCAGCTGAAAACAATATGATCTGATGCTGCTATATGACTGAAGCTGGAGATGGTGTGATCTAATGCTGCTATAAATACAAACTCAATAACTGCAGTTTTAGGCCACACATGAAAAGATAGTTCTGAAAACATTTTTTTCTATCTACAAAAGACATGTTTTGAAACATTTCTTTGTCTATACAGCAACACAAAAAGGATGAAGATACTTGCAGAAGCATGCCAAGCAACGAGAGGGGGTCATGTGTGATACGTCTGACGTGGAACGTGCTAAGGGTTGTTTAAATCATCAAATTTAGGTGTTACAATCGCTAACAAGACCACAGGTGTATAAACTCAAGCACCTAGGCTGCTTACCACTTCTACAAACATTCATAAAAGAAGCAGTGGCGTACATACAAATTTCAAAAGGCAAGAGGGAAAGGGAAAAAATGTACATACAGCACAGGTTTTGGCTCCCAGGAGGACAATTTAGCATGTTTTGGTTCCAAGAAGAGCTTTTTATCAATTTTTAACCAGACAATAGGCCAGATTAGTGTGGTTAACCAACCAGTAGAACAATTTAGTACAAGTTTTGGCGCCCAAGAGGGCACTTGAACATGTTTTGGCTCCCTTCAGGGCTTTTAACAACTTTATGGTTCCCAAAAGGTGGGCACTGTTGCATATTTTGGCCCCAAACAGGGCACGCACAGCACAGGTTTTGGCTCCCAGGAGGGCAATTCATCATCATTAAACCAGCGAAAAGGCCAGATTAGTGCGGTTTGCCAACCAACAGGGCACTTCAGCACATGTTTGTGCTCCCTAGAAGCCATTCAAAGGCAATATTACACCAAGGAGGGGACTTCAGCTGGCATTTGACTCCTAAGAGGTCACCTACAGCACAGGTTTTGGCTCCCTTGAGGACCATTAAGCACTTTATGGTTTCCAAAAGGAGGTCACTTTAGCACATGTTTTGGCTCCCAGGAGTGCAGTTTATCATATTGCAGCCAAAAGGGGAGATTGGTGTGGTTTGCCAACCGACAGGGCACATTGCGCGTGTTTTTGCTCCCAGGAAGGCACTTTTAGGCAAGTTGGCACCAAGCAAGGCAATTTAGCGGGCTTTTGGCTGTTGAGGGGGTACTTGCAACACAAGTTTTGGCTCCCATGTGGACCACTAAGAACTTTTTGGCTCCCACCAGGGCACTCAAGAGTGTGTTCTGGCTCCCAGGGGGGCACTTTATCAAGTTTTAACAAGCCAATGGGCAAGATTAGTGTAGTTTGCCAATTAGCAGGGCAATTGAGCACGTTTTAGCCCAAAGAAAGGCACATTAATGTGTGTTTGGCCTCCCGAAAGGTACTTTAATGCAAGTTTTGCTTCTAGGAAGGCATTTAAACCTTTGTTTTGGTTTGGAATTAAAGCACTTTGGCACGTTTTTCAACAAATAGGCAACAAGGGGGGGCGATAGCTGCCCTTGCCCCTCTTCTGTGCACACCCCTGCTAGGGAGCTCACAGAATTCATGTACACAAGTCCATCGATAAAATTTATTTTCTATTAAGTATCCCATAGTTAGTTGTATTTTAATGAAAGGGAAGCGATTAGGAATGATAACCACTCAGCCACCAAGTTTCATAAAATCATAGAGCCGGTTGAGTTCATGCTGAGGCTCACAGTGCGCAGAAGTCACAAACTTTCTGCAGAGTCAATAGATACTTTGTGTGACCTTCAAATTAGCTCAGTAACAGTATTTACACACCAGACACATATGTGTGGGCGGGGCCTTGGAAAGCCTGGTGCACGTATGGATCCCACAGCCATAATCTGTATGCAGCCGGGGCAGCGCCTGATGGTGGTTGGCAAACATTAGACACTCCCTGGACAATTAACTCACTTGGATGGTTCGAATGTGTCGAGCTCCGTATTGAGAAACGATAATGATCTGTTTTTCTCAGATTCCCAGAGGCACTGAGGTCTGACAGAACAGGCTGAAACACTGACATGATGCCTTTTTAATTCCGAGATGATCTTCATTTGGCATCATCACTTTGGTGCATAAATGTGTGTTTGTGATTGTTCATGTAAATTTTTTTGCAGACTGGCAATTAGCAATTTAACAGCCTGCTTTCCTGCATGAGTATCACCGTCCTCCCATGTGAATATCCGCTTTCATTCCAAATATGTTCTTTTTACGCTGCAGGAGATCCCCAGAATAAACTTTTATCTGCTCTCTAATTGGCTTTTTTCCATGAATAAATCTGATTACCACTGCTGCACCACTATATCTGTTGGCTCTAGTGTTTATCTCAGCGCGGTGAAAAGGAAAACCATCTCAAAGCTGAACAAACAAAATAGAGCATAGACTATTGAACATTACAAACTTCCTCTCAGGATTTTTATCTCAACACACATTCTTACGTCTTTTCTGTCCCACTCAATAGGCTCATGAAAAATTCAGAGTCACTGTCACATAAAAGGAGCCACTTTTTGAAGTTTTACATATTGAGGTCTGCAGGAAGAATTAAGTTAGAAACATTCATCACAGACACAGTACACTGCAAAAACGGAAAACTAAGCAAGTCATTATGTCTTATTTGTAGTAAAAACTGTCTTATTGTTCTTAATTTGAGCCACATTCACCAGACCAGGTCATAAAAATGTCTTATTTAAAGTTTTTTAAAGACAAAAATGAGGTGTAAATTGCTTGTAACAAGTCAAAAAAATCTGCCAATGGGATAAAACGAATTCGCCCGGGAAGTTTCTTGAAATTAGAAAGATGTCTTAAAACAAGAATCTTTTATCTGATCCCATTGGCAGATTATTTTTTACTTGTTACAAGCAATTGATGCCTCATTTTTTGTCTTTAAAAAACTTGAAATGAGACATTTTTATGACCTTGTCTAGTAAATGTGGCTCAAATCAAGAATAGTAAGACAAGTTTTGCTAAAAATAAGACATAATGACTTGGTTAGATTTCAGTTTTTGCAGTGTACTTTTAGAATACTGCAACACTTTCTGGAAGTTAAATATAGTCTTTATTTTTAGCCTGAGGTCAAATCGCTCTGAGAAAATTTGCTTGGTTCTATGGGAAAATCACTGCAGTGGAAATGCATCACATGTCTTTTTAAGTTCCTGGTATTTGACAATTTTTTGTGTGTAGCTTTTTGATGTCCATATTGTTTCTTGAGGTTAAATTGGACTGAGTACCCCTAAAAAGTTCCTAATTCATGGGGAACTACAAAAAAATGGCTTTAGTTTGAATACCTTAATTGTCACTATTGGTTCTTGGTTTGTCAGGGAAGTTTTTGTAGTGAAAACAAGCTTGTGTAAAAGTTCTCGGACTCTGAGCCGTCTTGCAACAACTGTAGTGGTTGAAGAAATATTCGCTACTGGTCAATTAGAAAACCTTTTAGCAGTGAAAATGACACTTGTAAAAAGGTTTTCTTGTCCTCTTGCAAAGACTTTTGGAGGTAAAATATGTCTCCATTTAGGCTTGGTTGTGTACATAGACTGTATAATGAGTGGACGTAACGACGTTGGCTCAAACTGAAGCCTCCAGCAGATGCCCCGACCCCTGGTGTCTGGCTGCAGTATAGGTCATAAGCCCCGCCCCCTGGTGTCTGGCTGCAGTATAGGTCATAAGCCCCGCCTCCCCATGTATTCCAGATATGAGCCGGGAAAACTTTAAAAAATTACGATACCTTGTAGAAACGTTTCTCTCATCCTTACGCTAAGGTAGTATGACGATGTCATCTGGCTGCATGGTGTTCAGGTGTTTTTTTTCCTGAGAAGTTGGTTTCTCATTAGTTATTGGACGTTAAAAACCGCGATATAAGTTTCGTTTTACGATAGTTGACAGCTGCCGTTCGTGAGTAGTTTTTACCGGGGATATAAGAAACTTCGGGAAAGAGCCAAAAGGAGACTAAACCTTCTGAAGAAGAAGAAATAAATATTTTTATTTCTCTTTTTTACTCTGCTCCACCGGAAATTCTCTACTGCGCAGACTCTGGCTGCACAATGGCGGCTAGAGAAACAGGTTTTTTTGGCTTCAAAATCGTAGAACGGTGACAGGGGGAAGCACGCTGTCCATTCTATATACAGTCAATGGTTGTGCAAGGTTGAAATGCACGGTATACTAAATCCATGCAATGGAAACATGTCAAGTACTTCTTAAAGTTACTTGTTGTCAAGACACTTCATTCACGATGAAAACAAAGCTTGTGTTAAGGTCTCTCGTCCTTTAGAAAATTTTAAAAGGTTTAAAAAAAGTGTCTCTTTTCTGACTCAGTTTCTTAAAGTTGAAACATACCATGCACCAAAATCTGACGTCAGTATTTGAAGTGAAAAAAAAAAAGCTTGTATAAAGATCCCAGGTACTTTGAGACAGTATAAGCCTTCTTGTGAGAGTAAAACGCTGTCTCTATTTTGACTGTTTCCTGAGGTTGAAACAAACTTGTTAGACTTTTATAAGTAAAGTCCCTTGGGAAATTTCTTGCAGTGGAAAAGCACCAAGTATGTTTTATAGTTTCTGGTCTGTGAGGAAAGTTTTTGCAGTGGAGGTGAAGATTTATCCAACCTTGTCTTTGCCTTTTTGTTTGTTTGGGGTTTAAAATGAAAGATCTTCTAACATTACCAAGGATTTTCTTGTCTCTCAGGACAGTTTTGGGGACACTCCAAACTTGAAACTGATGAAGTGAGAGCCCACAGAGGAATCAGAGCAGGCTTCTGTCCCAAAACAACAAACAAACAAACAAAGGTTTGAACATTGTTGATTCATCATTGCATAGAAATCAAGTGTGCCTCTTCCTCTTTTATGATTTATGTGTTCACATGGTTCTGAACTTGATTTTCTAACCTCCATTGATCAACGGGTCACAGTTATGGTTTGCTGCTCGTTGGCGACTGCTGAGTATTTTTCCTTCTCCAAGGTTTTTCACACCGCACACGAAAAAAGATGAATGTCATGGCAGTGCTTCTCTTTTGATTACCAGTGTTCACCTTGAGGCATTCAGCTTCTGATTAATGTTGAGACAAAAGAAATGAAATACTTTTCCAATTTTCTTTCCCCCAGTGAACGACAAAACCATTACTCACTCGAGCCAGGGCTTGTGCTGCCATTTGGAAGCCTGCAGAGTTTATCACGCTGAAATATTGTGGGAATGAAGACAAAAATGGTCATGAGTAATTATCTGTCCTTACAGTTCTCTCAGTGTGATGTAAAGATGCCACAGAAAGCTGTTCAAAGCTGCGGAACAACTGCCCTGACAGGAAAAGAGAAGTTAATGCTATCAACATGTGGTCATGTGTTAAATCTGAGTGATATTAGTTCAGTACATGTCATTACTTTCAGTTTACAATAGTTAGCTTTGTTTAGCAATCTATATTAGAACAACAATGCTTTGTAAAGTTTGTATTGATATTTAAGGTACAGTGACCATATTCTGAAAACCCAAAAAGAGGACCCCCCCACCTGGCCTCTTGGAGACACTGCAAAAATACCCCAAAATACTCAAAGTTGGCAAAGAAGCAGTGTAACCCATACATTTGTTGAAATATTTCTTTTCTAGTAAAAGTGAAATTTTCTGTAGCATAAACAGAAATAATGGATAGAAGTCAATTCCCGCCAGTTGGAAATATATAAATTAAAAACTAGCTTTGAGGATATCTTTTTTTTTTTTTTTTTTTTTGCCTATATCGAGTCAAGAATTGGGATAAAAGTCAAATTAATGAAATGAAAAAAAATCTATTTTTTTATTTTCAAATTTAGATTTTTTTTTTTTTAATTTTCACTTTATAATCTCAAAAATATTAACAATATTATTCCGAAAAAAATTGAATTTTTCTCTCAGAAATTTGACTTTTTTTCTTCTAACTTTGATTTAAACTCAAAATTTTATCTTTTTTTCTCACAATTTTGACTAGTTCTAAAATAATGATGATTTATCTCTAACTTCAAACTATTTCTCTTATAAATTATTTTTTTATCTTAAAATTTGTACTTTTATCTCAAATTTTCTACTTTATATCTTTAAATTTATATTTTTGTGTTCATGATTATCACTTTATAATCTCGTACTGACTATAATCAATCAATTCAAAACTTTGACTTTTTATTTAAACATTTCTATACTGCAATCACTGTATTTTTACTTCATCTAAAAGTTTTGAGTTTTCATCTTAAAATTATGACTTCATATCTCACGATTTTAACTTTTTATAATATTGACTTTATACGTCATAACTTTCAGATTTTATTTCAAAATTTCTAGTTTTCTGTCTCCTAACTTTGACTTTTAATTTCAAATATTGACTTTTTTCTCAAAATTTTGACTCTTAATCCATTACTAATGTTTTCTCTCAAAATCTTGACTTTTCACCTCATAATTTTGACTGCGAGGTTTGTCCAGTAGAATATTAGAATAGAATTTTCATGTATTGAGCTGCTTAAAAACATGATTATTATGCACAATGGGTCCTGCATCAGTAACAGTTCGACAGTTTGATGGTTCAGTTTTTAAAACAGATGCTTTAGACAGCAGATGTACTTGCCTTAAAAGATCAAACAAGCAGCAGTGGATTGAAAAACAGACGTGGAGGCTCTGAACAGTTACATGACAGAGACCTCAGATGTCCCAGCATTCACAACATATTGATTAGTTTAAACACAGCGCGGGGACACAAGCTGTCTCTCAGCCCCCTGGCGATTTAAGATGCTTCTTATCTCATTTCAACACCTACTCATATTTTTCAGCTGCTGAAAGACACAAACATTTTGCTTTTTGTAAGAGACAAGCAGATCAACACACAGATGATAATCTTCACATTTACCAGATGAAAATGCTGATGTCTGACTGCAAGACAAGACAAGAGCTGTAGAAAACTCAGCTGGTTACCTCATTATGATTGGAAATGTTAATTTGCTATGTTTATACTTGTTATAATCAGTTTATGTGCAATTTTATCACTTTTTAAATACAGTACTGTCTAGAATGAAAAGTGTTAGATGGACCTAGTTTTTCTAGATGGTGAGGATTTAGCATTATTAGCTGCATCGTCCCAGGACAGAAGTATGAGCACAGGAGGCAGGTTAGACTGTCAGTCCTCATTTGTGTCAGTCATTCATGTTTATGTTCATTTACACTGCCTAGCCAAAAAAATAAAAAATTGCCACCTGGCTTTAACTAGGCAAATAAGTAGATGCCTCTTTTTACAGTGCCTACTGTACAAGCCTATACAGTGCTATGATCTGGGGTTGCTGCAGTTGGTCAGGTCTAGGTTTAGCAACATTATGTGTCCAAATGATGAGGTCAGCTGAGGTTTTTTTATTCTTCCCAAATGGCACGAGCATATTCCAAGATGTCAACACCAGGTTTCAGGCTCAAATTGTGAAAGAGTGGTTCAGGGAGCATGAGATATCTCCACAGAGTCCAGACCTTAACTCCATTAAAAATCTTTTGGATGTACTAGAGAAGGATTTGTGCAGTGGTCAGACTCTCCCATCATCAATACAAGATCCTGGTGAAAAATTAATGCAACACTGGCTGGAAATAAATATTGTTACATTGCAGAAGTTTATCCAAACAATGCCACAGTGAGTGTGTGCTTGAAGCCAAAGGTGGTCCAACGAAATATTAGAGTGTGTGATTTTTGGTGGGAAGTTTTATTTTGGCCAGGCAGTGTATTTAACAGTCAGTGGTATGGTCTCCATTACTTCACCTATTTGTTTCTGACAGAAGGTTTTGAGGCCCATATTAGACGTGGGTCAAACTGAATACCAAAAAATACTAAAGTGCTTCCTCAGGTTGACAAAACACGTGCTTAACTGCCCTCTTGGTTGGCAAACCACACTAATCTGTTCCATTGGCATATTAAAACTTGCCTTCTGGGATGAAGGTTCCCAATCTAAAAAAAAAACCTTGAGGTTTTCCATTGGGATATTCATTGTATTGAGCTGATGTTATGCTGTTAGAAATGCATATTAGCCAATCTCCAACACCCTTCAAAAATTAACTGCAAGCACAAAATCTTAATGCATACAGAAAAATGTCCTTCACTTAGCAATTTAATTTAGTTAGCAAACTGAATGTGTGCTGCTTCACAATTCTATTTTGAATTTCTGAAAGGTTTTTACATCAGTTGATGTTTTACTATGACAAAGTGGACATGTTAAACTTGAGGATATCCAACTACGCACATACAGTACTATGCAGCTAGTCACTGTTTCATCCTTTATCGAAAAAAGACAAATTGTTGGTCGTAAAGTAAAATGAAAACAGCAGAGGTTTTCTTAAAGGGGCAGATACCCCATAATGACAGAGTAGACTGTAATTACAGGTACACGTGTAAAATGTTCATTATTATTACAATAATGGAATAGAGACTATCAAAATGATTCATTTTGTCTAATAACTTGTTAGGGACAATAAAACCATGCAAATTACTTTCTTCTTTTTTGGATTTGGTGTCATTTAAACACTTATTACTGATTGTAGTTTGCCGAGAAGTGTGTGGGACATGCAAAAATCATGTACATCCAATGAAAAAAAGGTGTAAAATGAAGGAAACACAATCTCAGAGAATTATAATTCTACTGATATGTGCCCAAATGTTTGGCCACTTATAATTAGACCTTATAATTTAATTATTCTGCAACATTTTTATAATAACTGAGTAAATCTGATGAGGTTGATGCTGACCCTGTTGATAAACTTTAAACCCCGGTAGACCTCCCACAACTATTGAGTATCAAAGAATCAAACCAATGTTTTTTTAGTTTCTGGAATCATTCTTGTATCTTATATCCTGATGCAGATTAGGTTTCATATTTTCTGAACAGCAGTTGTTAAAAAAGCTCCTCCCATTCCTGCAAACTGCCAGAATATAATAGCCTGGTTATTGCTTGCAGGCAAAAAAAAAAAAAAAGATATGAGAGTGATTCTGTTGGGAAAATGAGTCAGATGGGTCCCAAAACACCAAACCAAGCCAAGGGGCATCAAGAAATAAAATAAAGCAATCCATGGTCTGTGTGAATCCATCTTTCTTTGGGCCTCAATCAATACAACAATCCTCAGAATTTTATGTCACCACCTCAAACTGTCATATTTAACACATCAAAAAAATATTTCACGAACACACGATGCGGTCAGTACGTGATTTTATTCATGGGAAATACAATTCCACAGACATAGAAGGAGAACATCAGGTGGAGACGATGAACAGATATCACGCGGTCAATAAACATTTTTGCAAGATCCATAAACATTTGGCAAGATCCAAAGACGAGTATCAAAGTACAGTACGATGGAAATAGAACATTCAGTAGACTATCAATATTTTCATACAGTGTTTTCATCTGTAAAAACAAAATAAATATTGGTTTGTACATTATGCTCTGGTGTTAAATAATAATAAATTGTGAGTGATTTTCTTTTAATGCGTATGCTCGATGCCATGTGTCTGAAGAATAAGGCAACAAATCAAACTCTTATTAAAACTTTATTCCCCAATGAAAATGCTCCCTTAGTTATGATATGGTAAAAAACTAACTACACAGCATCATTTGTCGTTCAGTAAATACTCTGCTCCTCTTATCACAGTCTTATCACAAAAATAGATACATCTATGGTAAAGTAATGCCTAAACACTATCTCGAAACAGATGAACAATCATGGCGGTGAGTTGTTTTTGTGCACTGCAGCACATCTTAAAGTGCAAAATGGAAACCAAAGTACTTGTTGATAAATGGGCTTTTTCGTCGTGTTTTTTTTTTTTTTTTTTTTTTTTCCGAGCGTGTTCCCCAGAGAGCTGACACTTTTGACAAATTACCCAAGAGCATCAGATAATCGTTACCCTGCATGGCTCTGGGCGATAGGGATGTCTAATTCTCCTGCGTCTGTAAAAGCTGCGACTCTGGTGTGAAATCCAGGGTTTGGGAAGCTGCCGATAGTGATCTGAAGAAAAGATGTTTGACAGGATTTTGATAAGGATGTTGTGGTTTTTCAGTCTTTGAGGCTATTCTGAGTTTGTTTCTTTTTTTGTAAAACATGCCAAGGTCAAGTCAAAAGTGAACTCTTAACCAGTCCAGAAANGCCTAAACACTATCTCGAAACAGATGAACAATCATGGCGGTGAGTTGTTTTTGTGCACTGCAGCACATCTTAAAGTGCAAAATGGAAACCAAAGTACTTGTTGATAAATGGGCTTTTTCGTCGTGTTTTTTTTTTTTTTTTTTTTTTTTCCGAGCGTGTTCCCCAGAGAGCTGACACTTTTGACAAATTACCCAAGAGCATCAGATAATCGTTACCCTGCATGGCTCTGGGCGATAGGGATGTCTAATTCTCCTGCGTCTGTAAAAGCTGCGACTCTGGTGTGAAATCCAGGGTTTGGGAAGCTGCCGATAGTGATCTGAAGAAAAGATGTTTGACAGGATTTTGATAAG
>RPOG01008445.1:0-14300 GCA_008086565.1 Thalassoma bifasciatum | reverse complement strand
GTCCGGGTAACATCAAGGAGAGGTGATGTTTTATTCATCCACACAAAGCTCCTGAATTCACTCAAATCAAATTCGCCCAGCTTTTGTTTGAGAGATCAAGCTCAAGGTTTGACACATATCGAAATGATTGGATTTCTTCAAGTTGTAGAGGGCAGGAGAAAGTTGTGAGTTCAGGAGAGGACAAAGTGATGTTTTTAAAGGAAAGTTTGATAAAAAAAAAAAAAATAGAATCACTTTTAGATACATGAGAATGTATTTTCTGCTCAAAAATATATTTTCCATTGGCAAAAACCTGGTTTTTATTCTTCTCAATTTCGCTGCGGTATTGTCTCCTGACAAGACAGCTGCTCGCACATTCATGTGACCTTGGCTCCCCACTGATTCACTTGTTTTGTTGCAATGCTTTTATCCTTCTTTTCTCCTCTCCTTTTAGATTCGTTCCACCCCTCCTCCATCTGACTCCTATCTCCTGCTGTCAAACACATCTAAATATTTTTTTAGCATGAGCTTCGGTGTGACTTGGAAAAATTCAAGAAATTGGTTTATGTCCTGACCAGACAACAAGAAAGAATCAAAGAATTTAAATAATTTATGTACTGTACTCTGTTTTGTTAAATGTCATCTTTTCAAAAGTTTTGTTTTTTTGTCTTTCTGCTTCAGTCTCCACGAATTTCATCAGCTCTTGTAAATCAAACAAAGCTCCTTTTCAAAGAGAAAATCTACATGCACAAAATATTCAACTACTCATAGACTCACCAGTTGCAGCTGACGAGTAAAGGAAACTTTCTCACATATGCATTCTGTGTTTTTGTTAAATTTGTATGACTTTGTCGCCCCCTTGTGGTCATTGAACAAAACTACAGCTTCAGGGTTCCCAGCTGTCCACTGAAAATTGTGCGCATGTGTAAAATTTTTGTTGAGAAAAGTGTTTTATTAATTCCCACAATTTTGAAAAAACAAGTTCTTCTGAAGATGAACTGACACATTTTCAGTTCCAGTTCATAACTTCATGACAGCTGAAAGACACGTGCTGTTCGTTCATGTAGCAGACAGGGAGAGAGAGAGGAAAAGAGAGAGAGAGAAGTGAAGAAATTAAAGCCTCTTTCTCTTATACTAGTGCACAAACCAATGTGTTGAGTATGTGTAAGGAATGGCCTATATTAAGGCAAAATTTTAGATAATATGTCAAAATGTTGACAAGTAAAAAAAGGAAGAATTTTTCTAAATTTCCATTTGGAAAAAAATCGAAATTGTTAGTAACTGAGGTCATAATTTTGAGGTTGAAATGTTAAGATAGTTAACTCAAATTTTGGGAGTAAGTCATAATTTTGTCTTAAAAAAAGTTGAAATTTTGGGATAAAGGTCAGAATTTGGAGATGAAAAGTCAGAAAAGTACAAATAAATAAGTTACACTTTTGAGATGGAGTCAAAATTGTAAGGGAAAAAAAATCAAACTTTTGAGAAAAGTCAAAATTTTGATATGAAAAGGTCCAAAATTTAAGATGGAAAAACTGAAACGTTTAGTAAGTTGATTCATAATTTTAAGATTAAGTCATAGTTTTGCATAAAAAAAGTTCACATTTTGGGATAAAAGGTGAAAATTTGGAGATGAAAGTCAGAAAAGTAGGATAATAAAGTTAAAAAGATAGATTATGAGACCAAAAAAAAGTCAGGATTTTGAGAAAAAAAAGTTGAATTTTAAGAAAGAAAAGTAAAATTCTGTGTTACTAAAAATTAAAATTTGGAGATAAAAAGTCAAGATTTTGAAGAAAAGAGTCAAAATTTTGATATGAAAAGGTCCAAAATTTAAGATGGAAAATTTGAAACGTTTAGTAAGTTGATTCATAATTTTAAGATTAAGTCATAATTTTGCTTAAAAAAAGATCACATTTTGGGATAAAAGGTGAAAATTTGGAGATGAAAGTCAGAAAAGTAGGATAATGAAGTTAAAAAGATAGATTATGAGACAAAAAAAAGTCAAGATTTTGAGAAAAAAGTTGAATTTTAAGAAAAAAAAGTAAAATTCTGTATGAATAAAAATAAAAATTTGGAGATAAAAAGTCAAGATTTTGAAGAAAAGAGTCAAAATTTTGGTATGAAAAGGTCCAAAATTTAAGATGGAAAAATTGAAACGTTTAGTAAGTTGATTCATAATTTTTAAGATTAAGTCATAATTTTGCATGAAAAAAAGTTCACATTTTGGGATAAAAGGTGAAAATTTGGAGATGAAAGTCAGAAAAGTAGTATAATGAAGTTAAAAAGATAGATTATGGACAAAAAAAAAAAATCAAGATTTTGAGAAAAAAAAGTTGAATTTTATGAATAAAAATTAAAATTCTGTGTTACTAAAAATTAAGATTTGGAGATAAAAAGTCAAGATTTTGAAGAAAAGAGTCAAAATTTTGATATGAAAAGGTCCAAAATTTAAGATGGAAAAATTGAAACGTTTAGTTAGTTGATTCATAATTTTAAGATTAAGTCAAAATTTTGCATTAAAAAAAGTTCACATTTTGGGATAAAAGGTGAAAATTTGGAGATGAAAGTCAGAAAAATAGGATAATGAAGTAAAAAAGATAGATTATGAGACCAAAAAAAAGTCAAGATTTTGAGAAAAAAAGTTGAATTTTAAGAAAGAAAAGTAAAATTCTGTGATACTAAAAATTAAAATTTTGAGATTAAAAGTCAAGATTTTGAAGAAAAGAGTCAAAATTTTGGGGTAAAAAAAGGTGAAGTTTCCAAATAAACGTGTGGGTTATGAAGCTACTTTTCATTTTCGAGTATCTTTGGGTATTTTTTAGTATCTCCATGAGGCCGGGTAGGGGCTCTTATATTTGGGTTTTTAGAATATGGTCAACTTAATCAAAAGTCATGTTTTCTTATATTTTCATGGCCATTGACTGTTTCAGGATTTCTTTAATTCACAATCAAAGTTAAAACTTTTCAGTTTACCGTTAAACAACAAGTAAAGAGATTGTTTTCTTCATCTAAAGCTATTAAATCAGCCCAGGGTTTCCTTTATGATGCAGAGTAGAAATTCTTTCTTCATTGTTGTAGAAAACCAGAAACAGTTTCGACTAAAGCAAACACACAGTAAAACTTTCCAATGCCTCCATTTTTTAATGAATTCTTCTACAGTAAACAAATATTCACACACAAAATGTTCTCAAAAAAGAAAACTATTGTCTCATAAACATTCATTTCCTCATCGTCCTGCTCTTTTCTTTCCTTCATCGTGTACTTAAACACCGAGGGTCCTTGTGTCACCTTGTGCGGCGACGAGCAGAAGTCACAGTGTGAAGCAGCAGTCTGACATCAGAGCGCTCGGTGCGAACCCAAAGGTTAGATTGGGGGACGTATTGCATGGGTCGGCTTCGAGCTCAGTGTTTGCGTGTGTGTGTGTGTGTGTGTGTGTGTGTGTGTGTGTATGTGTGCTGGGGAGGGGAGAAGTTCCTTTTTTCCACTTATAAACTTCAGTGTTTGTGTTTTTCAGAGGCAGGAGACACAGATGGAAGAGGCCACATCGTCGGCATAGAGAGGAAAGCCGGTAAAACAAAAAAAATACTCCTACAACCTTCTATGACCTTCTGGCATCAATATGGCACAAATAGAATCATTTGCACGAACAACTCCACCAAAAAATGGTAGTGACACCAAATATTTAAGGGTGTTTAAGACAGAACAGGAAATGTTGGCATAGGTACAGGGGACATGACTGGTGTGAGGTTAAATCTGCATATTTGATAAACTTTCTTCAGTAAACATCCGTTAATAGGAACCCTCACCAGTATAAATCTGTTTAAAAACATCTATTTGAACACAGTAATGTGAAAACAAAGTATTTATACATATATGTATATAAATATATTTATTGAGGCATCCATGAGTAGCAGCGGTAAAGACACAGCAGATAATTCTGGTTCTTCTTTTACGTGCTGTAACTTCACGGCTGCTGCCCATGTTTCCCTCTAGATTTATTTATTTTTTCAGTATGTTTTCCACAAGCAGCGGATCTTTCCCTAAATACTAGGAAAGCTGTAGTGCAACAAACATTTAGCAGGATTTTTATTGTTACAGAGGAAGTTATTCAAGTAGTTTAGCCTTTATAGAATGCAGGGTGAAGTACTTCGGACACTTATGGAGGAAATATGTTTATCGCTGCTTTCAAAACTTCGAAACTTGATTAAAATCTGATTTTTTTTTTTTGACTACACCTGAATTAGAACAGGTATAAGAACAAAAAATGAGACTTTGAGAAAACAAAATTTTGAGTTTCAACTGTACATAGAATATCTTTGCTTAAGAAATTTACAAATCAATTTGTATAGATTTAAAATTTGTCAACGAACAACCTCAGATGTGAATTTCATGTGACTTTTTTTGCTCTTGTCAATGTTTGAAAAAGTTTGGAAAATTTTTGCAGTCGTTGATTTATTGTAATACAAAAATTCTCACACATTTCCCAAAAATAAATTCTCAACTTGACAAAAGGGCGATACAATTTGACAACAAAATCAACAACTTGTAAGTTGTAAAAAACAACAATAAATGTTCAACTACTTTAACTTTCTTAACACTAATAATTTGTATTTATACCTGTCAACGTGCAACAATTTTTGTACTTTAATCAGTAAATTTGCACATAGATACCTGTAAATTTACAACCTGAGCCATGTAGGTTTAAGCCTTTTTTTCTCATTGTACAACTTTAAATTTTATTCTAACAACTTCACTTTTGTCAAATTAATTTTCTCATTGTAAAAACGTAATCTAGTCCTGTGACTTAGTCGTTCAAAGGTGCAACACTTTGTGTAAATTTGCTCATTTATTTTTGTAAATTTCGAACTTAAGTAATGTCAGTTAACAACTTTGTATTCTTATTTTAAAGCTTCAAACTTTATATTTAAAAGAAAAACTATAATTTTCCATGTATGGTTCATTTTGCCGAAATACAACTTCAGACTTTAAAACATAACACATTTATATTTGTGTAAACCGGCATTATACTTGATTTCAAAAAACTCTTCCCTATTCTTGTCACTTTATAGCTTCATTTGTCAAGTTAAGAATTTTTTGTTTCATTTTGTGTAAATGCAATAATTTTTCTAATTGATTGTTATGTATAATGCATCTTTATTCTTGTCACTTTATGACCTTTTTGCTCAAGTCAGACTTCAAAATGATTCTTTTCCTTATAAATTTATATTTTTATTCCTGCAATTTGTCTTTATTTGTATAAATTTACAATTTCAATCTCAAAAATCTTTGCTGTTATTTCTGTATGTTTAAAAAAAGATTCTTGTAAAACATATTCTTGTACTAAAAAACAAATTGCTTTTGTTTTTTTTAACAACTTTGTTTTCAAAGTTGTTCCTGAAGTATGATTTTTTTTTAAGTTATGGCTTCTTGCCTTCAAATTTATGACCTTTCTTCTGTAAATTTAATGACTTTTTGTTGCTGATATACAGACTTGTAGAATTATTAATGTATTCATAAATGTATGACTTGTTCATCACAACTTCAAAACTAAATTATCTTTCTCAAAACCTCATTTTTTTCCCTTAACGTCGTCCTAATTCTCTGCTGGGCCAAACACGGTGGCTTCAATTAAAATAAAACAGACAGTGAGAGTTTGCGTTGAACTATATGGAAGACAGCTTTCATGACCTTTGACCTTTCTTTGACTTTTCTTGACCTTTAGTAAACTAAATAAAAAGGCATTATTGAAAAATAAGGCTACCAGTCTGAGGTGTGTTTTAACGACATCCAGACTGAGCTACATTCCATCTTTGACAACAAAAAAAAAAACAAAAAAGAGAGAAAATGAAGTTTTAGCTTACAGTGACGTCCATTTTTTTAAGTACACGGGCCAAAACAACTCGTTCATCTTACTTCTCTCTCTCTCTCTCTACATCTATCTCACTCTGAAAGTTTTTATTTTTTCTTCTTAAATAAGCTTTTAATTTTAGATGAGGAGCGCTTGATTTTCTCTCCATTGTCGCTGGAGTCCTGGGAGGAGGTGCTCTGGAGCTTGTAATCCCTTCCCAAGCTCCGACCCTCCGAGTCCAGGGAGGTGAGGGAGGGGAAGCGCCCCACGTTGGGGAGCATGCTGGCGGGCAGCTGACCAAAGCTGTAGGACTTCTCCAGGATGCCGTTGTACACGCCTTTGCCCGTCGGAGAGGTGGCGCTCCCCTGCGAGAAGGTGGCGCTCTGTGACTCGGGGATTGTGCGCGTGATGTCGGGCGAGCCTCTGTGTGCAAACGGGTGGTGCTCCAAAGCAGGCGAAGGGGAGGTGGAGGGAGGGCCGGAGGGAGTGGTGGCCGGGGTGGGAGGCAGAGGAGGAGGCGTGGAGTCCCTGAGACTGCTGCTGCTGCTGCTGCTGGTGTGGGTGGAGGAGGAGTTGGCCGGGAGCTCCGGGGTTTGGCTGAACAGCAGCAGCTCCTCGCGGGAGATCTTGCGGTACGGGGGCTCCGTGTTGTGCAACTGCTTTCGGCCGATGGAGGAGCTGAGGGAGTCGGTGTCGGAGCTGGCGTCCTGAGCCGATTCCCTGAAACAGAGGAGAAGACGAAACAGTCACGACACAGAAACATCAACAAACCAAAGGGATTTTTTATTTTATTAACCAAAAGAAGGATGTTAAGTTGTCTTTTAAATGTCAATCTCTAAAAAAGAAATGAAGATCTCTGATATGACTTCACCTGCTGATGCTTATCCCATGTGAAAAGATAAAAAGATCAACTTGTGACTTTATCCAACACCAGACTTCCACCAGATCCACTTGTGGTCCGTCTCTGCTGTTTCATTCTGGACACCAAACACGCTTTTATATTTTTTCAGGGTCCTGTCCTGCTTGATCTGCTCTATGCTTATTGACCCATGGCTAAGCCCCACCCTCAAATGCAATGAGCCAATCACAGAGCGTGTAGCCATTCCAAAATACTGTGACATTCTCTACCCAGACATAGATTAAAATGCATTGTTGAGAGTCAGTTTTTATTTATTTCATGATTTTTCTCAGAGATCTTAAGGTTTCAACATCCAGCATTTCCTTGTAGCAAGCGCTGCTGCTCAGCATTTCATCATAAAACTGGTCGAATAGCATTTAACTTCAACACATGGTATCCTCAGAGGCTGGGCAAAAGGGATGTATTCTTTTACCCTTTCCTTAACTACATTTCAACCAAGAAAAAACGTCTGTTTTGGCTAAAGTTGTGTGGTAGACCACTCAATTTGGTTATCTTCGATATCTCGAACGTTAGCAAAAGTGAACCTACAGTTAGCTCCTTGCTGCTTTGTTCATTATGTCACTTTGTTCTTTGGAAGTTCAATGGCCAGTTTTGCTGTAGTTTTTGTTCTTGGTGATTATACATCCTTGTTAGCAGTTGTCCAAAGGACACTAGCTAAACAAACGCTAACTCCTCGAGCAGTTTAGAACCATGGGGCAGTGACTAGATAAAACACCTGTCAGGGAGAGCGGAGACGGACCAAACACAGATCTGGTGGAGTTTAGATGTTATGAAGTGAATCTTTAACTTCACCACGTGAAGGTTTATTCATGCATCCTTCACGTTGTCACCAGAAGATACCACGTAACCCCCAAGCTGAAAGCATCAGTGTGAATCTTTTTGGATAAAACACCTGTGAGTCCAAACTGTAAAACCATTCCGCGGCGTTCCGGCCACCGCTACATACCCCCTCCTATCCGAGCTGAACATGATATGTTCGTCGTCGGCCTCGGGGCGATAGGAGAGGGAAGAGCTGGCCATGGAGAGCAGGTCGGGGTCGGGGGACATCAGCGAGGACTGTGGGCTGAGCAGGCTTCGGCGAGAGCGGCCCAGGCTGCTGTTACGGGTCAGCGGGGGCCGGATTAACGTAGTCGCTGTGGGGGGAAGATTTAAGAAGCTGATTTAAAACTAAAAGAAAAGAATCCTCACTTTTTATTCAGCCTCAATATGCAACAAGCAGAAAGAGTTAAGTTTTCAAGTAGCTTCATGCAAGTCCAGAAATTTAATTTAATCTCAGGTTACGTGTTCAAAATTCAACACAATGATTCAAATTTAGTTTTTAGTGACATAAATCTCATCCTATAAAAAACATCAGTGGTGTGAAATCAACTGAAGTGACTCCACTCACTTGTGAACTGGGGAATGATGGGAGGCGTGTCCTCGTCCAGGTCGTCCACGCCCCCCGCAATGGGGTAAGGTGGCACCGACACCCGCGGCATGACCACCCAGCTGTGGTCGGAGTAGAGGCTGGCGGTCAGGCTCGTCAGCCCTGAGTTGTTGACCACGGGGAAGTTGCAGAGTTTCTCGATCTGCTGCCAGCGGTGCAGGCGCTCTCTCAGGCACGCCGTTACTTCTGAAAGGGCTTTCCTGATGAAAATAAAAACAGAAATTAATAAATGTTTAAATCTTGTTGTCATCTTGAATAACTATATGATGTTTGTGTCTTTACTTTGCTTCTAATATCTTGTGGTCCACTTCGTCCAGTGATGAACTGTGGGCTACGTGAAGAGTCCCGAACACAGAACTTCTTTTCTTTTTTATTTTCTCTGCCTGAAATCAAAAACACACAAATTATTCTCACACATGGAGCTGAAATACAAACTTTTCAGTGAGGTTGATCTTCAAGCATAGGAAAAAACTAAATGGTGGATTTCTCTTACCTCGTCTTTAGCGACGCTGAGCTGAAACTCAGCGCTCTGTTTCTTGATGTTGTAGTACTGAACTTCAACCTCGTGTGTGAGCTGGAGCCACTTCTGAAGCGCTTCAGGGACCGACCGCTCCGTCTGCATCTCCTTCTCTGCTCGCTTCAGAGCCTTACGGACCTATGAGAGGAAATGTTAGCGGGAGTAAAACAACGCTCACATGAAACAATACCACTTATGTAGGATGACCATATGTACTCTTTTATTTAGATATCTACCCCTTTTTAGTCTTGAAATTATGTCGGGGTGATTTTACAAAATTTCCAGGTTTTTGAAGCTTGTTCTACAGACCATTGATATTGATTGAGCATGTTGCATGTTGCATGATTGAGCTGCACTCTCAGACAGAAAATGCTGGAATGCACTTTCACAAGTAACCACTGATATAAGATAGTTCTCTTCTTTGTCCCCTGATTTTATCAAGGTCCTGACTGGTGTTCACAATTTTTATTGGCCCATTTTTGTTGGTCAAAATTCTGAGATTTAAAGCCAAAATTTTGACACCAAAGGTCAAAATTCTAAGACAAAAAGGTCCTAATTGGAAGATAAAAAGTTGAATTTTTCTGGAGAAAAGAACATTTTTCGATAAAAAGTCTAAATTTCGAGGATAACAAGTAAACAATTTGAGAACAAAATTCCAAATTCTAAGAAAATCAGAAAAAAAGTCAAAAGGGTCCTTATCCTTAGATCAAAAGTCAAAACTTCTGACTTTTTATCTCTACATTTGACATTTTTCCCATTAAATTGACCTTTATCTTATAATTTTGACCTGAAAGAAAAATTCCAACTAAGCCATGTTTTCATTTTCATCCCATCAACAGAAGGAAAAATTATTTTTGTTTACATTATAGAAAATGTTCACTTCAAACTGAAAAGGAGTGTTAAAATAAATGTATGAGTTATGAAGCTATTTTGTTGTCTCTGAGTATCTTTTGGTATTTTTTCATCTCCAAGAGGCTTGGGGGGTGGGGGTCCCTTTTTTGGGGTTTTTAGAACATGGTCACCGTAATTTATGTGAAAGCAGCGTTACAATCCTCACCTGTACGAGCTCTTCCTCTGCGTATTTGAGGCGACTGAGTTCACACTCAGCGCCCTCCCTCAGCTCTCGGAGCCTGTGAGCTTCTGTTTTGGCTTCGTTGATCTCGTCCCTCATCTTCTCCTCCAAGTTCTGCTTCTCCACAGCGACTGTGCGGTTTTCCTCCTGAGCTTTTTCCAACCTGGGAGTCAAGCAAGAATTCTTTAGCAGGGAAAAGTCTGGATTTTAACAAGAAATTGCAACAAGAAAGTGGAAACCAAGTGATTAATCTTGCTTTATTACCGGCTCTGCAGGTCCAGTAGGCTCTGCTCAGCGTGCTGCAGACTCTCCAGGTCCCTCATCATCTGAGAGACGTGCACTTTGCTGGACTTATTCTGCACGTATGCAAACCAGCAGCCTCCAACACCGATCACAATGGAAATCATCAGGACAAAGTCTTTCATCCAGTTATGTTGTGGACCTGCAGAGTGAGAGGATTGGAAACTTTGAAAACACTGATGTTTGTACTTAAGTTTTCTGAATATGAATGTAAAATACGTGTCATACTTACGGAGCGGAGGACCAAAAAGCACCGCATCAAGAGCTTTTAGGTTTAGTTTCTGTTTATGCCGCTGGTCTAAAATCTTTAGCTGCATCGACATAAACGACGGTTCGTTCGCCGCTATTCTGAAAAAGGACAAAAGCAAAAGAAAATTTCAGCAAAGACAAAAGAATCAAAAGGAACCCACCACACCAAAAGTATTAAACTTTTGCCTACAGGTGATTAATATTTCTGACAAGAGTGGCTGAATTAAAATCAACTATCACGGTCAAAGTCATGCTGTGATTCCCTGTGTTGCCTTTTTTGACCAGCAGAGGGCAGTGCTGTACGAGTGATAAGAAATACTTTCAACATATTTTGAACAAAACCCTGTTTATACAACAAGCTAAGGTCTTCAAAATTTCAGCCTCAATGTTGATACATCAAAATTAATTCATTATTACCAATTGTTCCAAGACAGGTACTTACAGAAAACCTAACAACCACTTTTAAAATTGTTTTTAAAATTGGTTTGGGGTACAAAACATATTTTGGTTAATATAGAGGGAGAGAAAGTGGGGGCAGGACACGAAAAGCTATTGCTTCTTCCTGCTCCTTTTCAGACATATTGAATGCTTTATTTCGTAAGCAATTGTGGTGTTATTTACCCTTAAATTGACTATTTTTATCTATTTTTATTTTACTGTTTTCTTTGTCTGAAATAAACTGAAACTGAACTGAAAATTGCAGGATTTGTGACAGTTTGGAGGATATCAATCACTGAAGAAACTGAAATCTAAGTGACTGTTAATGTTTTATTTTTAGTGCAAATTATCTTGTTAGACTTAATATGAGCCACATTCAACTGACAAGTCCAGAAAAAATTGATATTTCAAAATATTGAAAGACAAACTTTTCTTTTTTGTATCAAGTTGTTGTTCTTATTTCAAGAAGCTCACCAAGTAAAAATGTGTCTTTCACTTTTCACAGGCAATTTGAGCATCATTTTTGTCTTTCAGTATCTAGAGAAGAGATATTTTTTTAGCATTGTGGCTCATTTTATGCCTAATAAGACTACTTTCATGGAACTTCTTTCTTTTTTTCAAGTGAAAATGACAATACTAAGAGATGTGATGATGATACAAACAAATAAGACAGTGCAAAAAGCTTCTTTTGGACACAAAAATAAAAACTGTACTGAAGTAAGAGCGTACTCTTCTGACACATCCATGCTGAATTTATCCTCCATCTCAAAGGGCCCAGACAACATGGCAGCCTGTGGAAACTGTAGCCCCCTCACTGTGACATCATGTCATGAGTCATCGCCCATCAGACCCAGAGCGTAACAGGAGACCTCTGAATAACCCCCCCCCCAAAGCCCCGCCCACTCCCTCTGTCTGTCTGCTGGTACAGTTTGCAACGCGTCACATTCCACAAGTGTCCCTCCAACACCTGAGCTCCTTCTGTACATCGACACTGCAACAGGTTATTTCACATTTTTAAATCATCTGGAGGGGCCCTTTAACATGTTTGTGTAAATTCCATTTGTCAGAGCGAAAAGAAGTGAATAAAAAACCTTTAAATAGAGAAAGAGAGGAGTAAATGCGAGGATAAGGATCCACTTGTTTTGAATCTATTTTTTAACTCTTGTGTTGCCTTTTCTGACCAGCAGAGAGCAGCATTGAACAGAGCAATTAGACCAAAGCTGCTTTTGTGCATTGCTACAGAGACTATAACATGTTATTGTTCTCATAAACACACTTCACTGCTCAGGCTGAACAATAACATCTCAATTAGAGGCACAACGGTATTAATCACATCTGCCATAAAGGCGCAGAACAACAAACAGCTATAATAAATTGCAGCCTTAATAAATATCAATAACAGAGGGAGAGAAAGAGAAGGGATGCAGATAGGAGAGGGAGAGCGTTTGAGGTGACGGTACAAACCGAGGTAACGTGTTCCCTGTGACCCGGAAGTCCCGGAAGTTCTTCTCGTACTGCGGCAGCTCCACCGACTCCTTCAGCCACCGCACAGAGTCATCAACCGTCCAGTTGTGGACTGAATAAGGACAAGGAGAGAGAGGGAAAAATAAAGGTCATCACCACACTCTATAGACTTTATTAATAATAATAATAATAATAATAATAATAATAATAATAATAATCAAAGAGTAGGAAAACTTCATTTAAACTCTCTCAAAGCTCCTGTGAAGAGTTTCAAGCTTGTTGTAACAAAGACTGGAATTAAAATGAAACCATCTGCTTTAAACCAAAGAGCATAATTGTTTTAAGAAAAAATGCATTGTTGAGTACTTCTTCCTTTGCTAAACAAAAAGTCATTTTTTTAAGCTTTACAAGCAAGGGTTTCCAAACTTTTCAGCCTGCCACATTCAAAATGTGAAAACAAAAAATGCATAGATGAAAATTAGACGACTATTAAATTTATCTTCCACTCCTGATCCTGTCATTGTCTTGATTTTGTCACTTCAGGAGTCAAGTGGCAACAAAAGTTTTTGAATTTGCCCATTTTCTATTTGCGCTGTTTTTTATGAAACTTAAACCTTATTTTTGTTAATATGTTTAAAATGTAATAAGCACATGTAAATAGTTTCTGATTTTTGAAGACATTTTCTGACCTCCCTATCAGTTTTATCATGATCCCTCACTTTAAAAACCACGTATACAAAGTATTATATCCTAATCTCATATTTTGAAGAAGTCCTTCTTTATGTTTTTACATTTTTATTTTTACCTGTTGAATTTTTTTAATGTATTCTTCCCCCACCACAGGCCACTGAAGTTGTGCTTTGGTTCTTTCCAAAATGTTTGCCCTTGTGAAATCATCCACACATTTTTTTTCTGAGAAGTCATTGCTAATTCTGAAGAAGTTGTGGTGAGAACAACATTTAAATTCTTACTCGTTTTTTAAAATAAGTATTTTCTGCATCAGCAGAGTGTATATTTCCTACATAACTTGACCAAAAAGTTGCCAAAAACACTCAATTCATCAGATGTGATGCAAAAAATACACCCAACACAAATTGATATAGCTACATTTTTGAGCATTTAACGTGTAAAAAAGGAAGAATTACTGTTTGGTGTGACCATAAATAACCTTTGTTTTAACCTTATCTAAGTCAGGATCAGTCCTGTCAAGATAATCAGTAAGACAAACAGGGGAAAAGTTGATGATGTGAAATGTAAAAGGTGTAAAAAGGGCAGTGGAATCTCAAAACAAAGTGGTTTCTCCACTTTTGACCGTTCTTATTGAAACAGCTAAATATCTTCAATCGATGAATAGTGTTTGGTGATTATTACTCTGCTCTCAAAGTACGCTGCCCTTCCACGTCACACTGAAGTGGAATGCAAAAAGCCTGAGGCGGGGAAAGCACACCACCTCTGTGTTTGATGCTCATACGTAAAAACCAGGGGAGGGAGAGCAGCAGTAAAGATTACGAGGTTTGACTCTGTGACATAAAAGTTCAATCATTCAAAATTGTCAAATGTTTTTCTATTATTTTTCAAGATTTCCATGCCCTTTTCATGAAGAACAGGACAGGTCTGTTGTTAGAGCCGGAAACAGAGTAAGAGTGAGGAGTAACGTGGGAAAGAGGCTCAAGGTCCGACTCAAACCAGGGCCACCTGCTCGAGGTTAACCTAGAGAGCGGCACAGCCTCAAGGCGAGGTTATACCGGCGCCCCAGGATGTTTGTTTCTGCAGGGTGTGTATTTATTTCAAACGATGAGGAAGCACAAGTGACACACATACTTCCACAGTTAAAAACAAACACGGGCACATGCGGGCCGAGAATGACAGATTTGGGTGTGTGTTTGAAGACAAAACTACTGATGTAGTTTTAAAGAATAAGAGGAGAAGGAGGGGTCAGATTTTATCTCCATTTGAAATATCAGGGAGTTATAAGGAAAAGGAAACAGCTGTTTGAAGATTTTTAACTGGAATGAAATGATAAGTTTCATTGTGTGAATGTTTTTTCATACATTTTAACTCTGTGTTGAAAACTAACTTGGTGTTGCACGA
>RPOG01008444.1:4181-14301 GCA_008086565.1 Thalassoma bifasciatum | reverse complement strand
ATTTGCAAAGAATGTTTTATTTAAAAAGGTTCAAGCATAAAATAATGCCACTGTATTTTTAATTTCCATTTACAATAACTGACATTCAATTTTTAGAGTTTAATTACTGTGGATACTTGTCAGGACGGTTGCACCACCTGACATTTTGGGGGTTTGAGGAACCAAAACACAAAAAAACATGTTCTATTTTAATAGTTTAGAGATGTGTTCAAATAACACAGGTTTCATAGAATAAAGAAATACATGTGATGAAATACTCAATTCATGATGGAAGGAAATATTACACTCAGACACAAACAAAGGGACGTCACGTCATTGACCCATATATAGATATTTAATCTTACTGTATCTATATTAAGCATTTTTTTGTTTTTGTTTTAACTCTTTTTATTTGATCAAACTTAACTGTATTTTCTGTATTTTGTAGGTATTTTAGGTATATTTACACATGTTTGTCTAATTTTTTTCAAATATTTTTATATTTTGTATATTAAGTTAAGTTGAATGAAACTTTATATCTAAGGAAAAAAAAAAACAGTCTTTTCTCTTTCGCACTATTATTAATTCACTGCACTATTGCCTTTGAATTTCCCAACGGTGAAAAATAAGGGTTAATGAATTTAATTGAACTGAATTATCATTGCTTTTTAACTGTTTGATTTTACTATTGCTACCATAAATTTTATGTTTTTTTTCCCTATTTATTCCTCTTGTTTTTTTTGTTTTTGTTTTTGTTTTTCTGGTGTCCCTCCTCAAAATACTTGTTCTGTGTTTTTAGCTTTTTTTTTTTTGTACATTTTCAGGTTGATTACATGCTATCTATACTGGTTATTTATTTTTATTATGATGTAAATCTCCTTTTTTCAAGGGAGCCATACAAATAACGTCATATTATTATTATTATTACTGTCGTTATCGCCATCATCTGTTCGATTGTTTCCTTTTTTCTTATTTCTATTCCTTTTTTCCAACCTTTTTTTTTACCGTTACCTTTTGTGATTCAGTATTTTTCTTTGCTGACCAAAATTTTCTTGAAACAAAACAATGTGAGAGCATTTATGCATTAGTCAAACAAATAAGATGCCTCAAATTTGTTTAACACATGAAAAACAATTAATTTAAAAGAACACTGAAGTTATAAAGTCATATAATTTTATATATTTATCTATTTTACAGTTACATATATATTTATTCATCTTGTCATCAGCGTTAACGTAATTGCTTAATCGCAATTTTTACATTTTATTTTACATGGTCTTCTGGTCTTTTAGTATTTATTTCCTTATTTATTTCTTTTATCTTGGTTGTTTCATTCTCTTATCTTGAGTTTTAACACCTTGTTTTACCTTCAGTGACTATAAAATCTCCTAATAGCAGTTCGCAAACGCACATTTTAATTAATTTTCTGTTTGTGCTGCCATCTTGTGTTTGAAAAGTGCTCCATAAATAAAGTCTAAGTGATTGGTTGATTGATAAAAGTATTTGCTGATTCACAGGAGAGTGATTTTTACAAACAACATATGAAACAACAGAAAAAAATGCAGCTGACGACAAAAGAGTTTACGTCACACGACAGGAACAATGTCAAGGTGTGACCCCTGACCGTTAACCCTTTCACCCCCTGTGTGACCCCCCACAGAGAGACAGAAAGACTCTGTGTTAGCCCTCGGCCTCTGAAAACGTGAACCATATTCTGTGGATTTCTATGACTCTGCTGCTGGCTCAGGGTTTTGGACAAAAGGAGCGATGTTTGGAGCAGGTATAAAAGGAAAGGGTTAAACCAGGACAGGTACAGTTCAGCTTCAGCAGCAGCAGCAGCAGCAGAAACCAACAAGATGAGTTCCTCTGGGATGAACATGATGAGCAGGGTAAGATCCACTCTCACGTCCTCTCTATGTTTTTCTATTTCTACATCAACAACCTGAGCTGTGTTAACCAGAGTCCGTGCTCCCTCTTTCTCTCTCAGATCGTCTTCTTCGAGGAGAGGAACTTCCAGGGTCGCTCCTACGAGTGCATGAGCGACTGCCCGGACATGTCCTCCTACCTGAACAGGTGCCACTCCTGCAGGGTGGAGAGAGGCTGCTTCATCGTCTACGACCGCACCAACTTCATGGGGAACCAGCACTTCATGAGGAGGGGCGAGTACGCCGACTGCATGAGCATGATGGGAATGAACGACTCCATCAGGTCCTGTCGTATGATCCCCATGGTGAGAAACGTCATGTGACATCTCTGATACAANGCGGCCAGATGCACGAGCTGATGGACGACTGCGACAACGTGATGGATCGTTACCGCATGTCCCAGTGCATGTCCTGCAACGTGATGGAGGGTCACTGGCTGATGTACGAGCAGCCCCACTTCAGAGGCAGGATGATGTACATGAGGCCTGGAGAGTACAGGAACTTCATGAACATGGGCAGCAGCGCCATGAGGTTCATGAGCTTCAGGCGCATCAGCGACTCCTGTTATTAGACTCTAACCTGAATAAAAGAGTCCAAACCTAAAAACTGACGCTGAGTTTGAGTCATTTCTGAGGTTTATATACTCTCTTCTCCTAACTGCAGAGGAGAAAAAGGGGAAAAATTTTCATAAAGCACATCTTTTTAGGGAAATTTAGGGTGTGTTCTGGCTCCTGAGAGGCAACTTTAGCGTATTTTGGCTCCCAAGGAGTCACAAAAGCACAAGTTTGGCACCAAGGAGAAAACTTTGGCAAGCATTTAGAAAGCAAGAGGCCACTAAATATGTGTTTTGGCTCCCAGGAGCACAGTACATCATGTCTTAATCAGCCAAAGGGACAGATTAGAGTGTTTTCCCAACCAGGAGGGCACTAAAGTTCAAATGTGGCCCCCAAGAAGACACTTAAGTGCAAGTTGGGCATTTTAGTGTGTGTTTTGACCATTGACTGTATATAGAATGGACAGCGTGCTTCCACCTGTCACCGTTCAACATTTTTGAAGCCAAAAAACCTCGTTTCTCTAGCCGCCATTGTGCAGCCAGAGTCTGCGCAGTAGAGAATTTCCGGTGGAGCCAAGTAAAAGAGAGAAATAAAAATATTTATTTCTTCTTCTTCAGAAGGTTTAGTCTCCTTTTGGCTCTTTCCCGAAGTTTCTTATATCCCCGATAAAAACTACTCGCGAACGGCAGCTGTCAACTATCGTGAAACGAAACTTATTTCGCGGTTTTTAAGGTCCAATAACTAATGAGAAACTAACTTCTCAGAAAAAAAAACACCCAAACACCATGCAGCCAAATGACATCGTCATACTACCTTAGCGTAAAGATGAGAGAAACGTTTCTACGAGGTATCGTAATTTTTTAAAGTTTTCCGGCTCATATCTGGAATACATGGGGAGGCGGGGCTTATGACCTATACTGCAGCCAGACACCAGGGGGCGGGGCATCTGCTGGAAGCTTCAGTTAGAGCCCTACGTCATTACGTCCACTCATTATACAATCTATGGTTTTGACTCCCAGGAGGGCAGTTTTGAACATGTTTTAACCAACCAAAGGGGGCTGATTAATTTGGTTTCTCAACCAAGAGAGTACTTAAGTGTGTGTTTTGGCTCCAAAGAAGTCACTTGAACACAAGTTTGGCACCAAGCAGTTTACTTTGTCAAGCATTTGAAAAGCAAGAGGTCACTTAATATGTGTTTTTGCTCCCAAGAGGGCAGTACATCATGCTTTAACCAGCCAAAAAGACAGATTAATGTGCCTTTCCCAACCAGGAGAGCACTGATGTGGTGTTTTTGGCACTTGATTCCATGTTTGGCACCAAGATGGGAACTTTCGCTTGTGTTCTGGCCACTAAGAGGGTTCACTCAGCGTGTTTTTGATCCCAAGAGGATGTAAGTTTATCACGTTTAATATGTTTAAACAAGCCAAAGGGACAGATTAGTGTGGTTTACCAACCAGGAGGGCACTTTTGAGTGTGTTTTGACTCCCAAGATGACAATTTGTGGCTCCAAAGAGTGCACTCATTAATGTGTCTTTCAACAACTGAGCCAAGATGGGGTCGACTGCCCCGCTAACCCCCCCTCTGTGCACTCCACTGCCCTTCATCGTAGCTCTCTGTAGCTCTTCCTTATTGTGAACGTCCTCTCAAACTTGAAAAGTTTTAACAGCAAACCCTGTGATTGGTCAGCTGAGTTGGGTCCAGTCTCACACAATGTGTTTTTCAGTCAAAAAACAGAAAAAACAACACTGAAAATGATTCATCCAGGAGAGACAGCAGCTCCTGTGTGTGAGTGTGTGAGTGTGTGTGTGTTGTCAAAGACCAGAGTTATGTTACCCATCTGATAACCACATTCTCCCACCATTACAAGGTCAGAGGTCAGAGGTGAGTGTCTGACCACGCTGCAGCTCTGACCTGTGCTGGGAAAGCGAAGGCTCGGAGCACAATAGGTCCCTCCCTCCCTCCCTCCCTCCCTCCCTCCCCCATTAACACCACATCCACCCTGCCTTCACCACTTCCTGGGTATCTGGTGTTACGAGCGGCTCGACTCCTCTGTTTGTTTTCACTTCAGGTTTCCAAATGCAACAAACACCAGGAGGAAATTGGCAAAAAGAAACACGCCAAAGCTCACATTCCTCTCAGTGAGGAGGAGATAATTCAGAGAAACACAGGAAGCAGCAGGAAAAATATCCAAGTTCCACTCATGACAAGAGACTTTGTATTTTATACAAGCCTGAATTCTTTACATCTGCTTTGCTGCAACTAAAATCATCAAAATATTCCAAACATATCAATTTATATGTGGGTCAATGACAAAAAGAGGGTCTAAAAAATTATTTCTAAAAAGTTCTTTGAAAATGGATAAAAAACATATTTCTGAGTGAAGAATTATGTTTTCTAACAGATTTCAGTAGTTGACCAACATTTCAAAGTTTTTGGGTTCATTTTTTTAAAAATATTTTTAATTTGAGCACCCAAAAATGTCAGGTGGCGCAACCAAATATATGAAAATATATTTATATGTTCCTGTTATTTTTTCTGTGTGAAATTATTGGCAAGTATCTCTCAAGTGTCTGTAGTGACTCATACATTTTCATTTTGTGTGTTTCATTTCTTTTATTTGTGAATAAGATAAATAATTTGATGTTAGAACAACATTTCACATTATTACATTGGTTGTACCACCTGACATGGAAATTGTTCCAGTCACCAATGAAGTGAAAAAACCTTTTTTATCAGTATTTCAGAGAAATCTACAAACTTTTCCACTTGGTCACAAATGTCATTTGGGCTCCTCTGGCTGATGCAGTTTCCTGTTTCCTGTTTTATTCTCTTCACTTTAAAATAAAAGTCTAATGTTACGGTTGCACCACCCTGACATTTGACAAGGTGAAAATTACGGGACAAAAGTTTTTTACATTTCTCAACAGCTTTAAAATTCTTTTTATTTGCAAAGAATGTTTTATTTAAAAAAGGTTCAAGCATAAAATAATGCCACTGTATTTTTGATTTCCATTTACAATAATTGACATTCAATTTTTAGAGTTTAATTACTGTGGATACTTGTCAGGACGATTGCACCACCTGACATTTTGGGGGTTTGAGGAACCAAAACATAAAAAAACATGTTATATTTTAATAGTTTAAAGATGTGTTCAAATAACACAGGTTTCATAGAATAAAGAAATACATGTGATGAAATACTCAATTCATGATGGAAGGAAATATTGCACCCGGACACAAAAAAGGGACATCACGTCATTCACCCATTTGTTTGTCATCCAACACTGGGATCATTTCCAATCAATTTACTTCAATAAGAAGGCTGTCTTTGCAATAAACTCTTAAAAAACTCCTGTAAATCTGTGGTGGGCACAAACATTTTGAAGCACAGGGGCAAAAGAGAAAAGACAAATGGCTGCTGTAAGTCCTAAACCAGTAGGGAGAAAACTAAAACGGCTCCATAGGAAGCCCAAACAGAGAATTAGTCATGGATACTCATCATGTCATTAGATATAAATGTAACTACATGTTTGTGGTGAGCTGCTGTAAAGCCTGAGGCCTGTAACGTGTGTCAGCAGTCTGTGAACTGCAGATGTTGAAAGCGTTTGTCAGCACACGTCTCACTCTCTGATAACGGTTAGTGATCGTCGTCCCAGCTGTGAGCTGCCCCAAGGTGAAAATCTCCTGCACCTGCTTCAGTTTGTGCCGAATATAAACAAAAAGAGAGAGAGAGGGATAAAAAAAAAAAATCTGTTTCTGTGTTTGAGGCGGAGGGAACAGTGGGATGTAAATGGAGCAATTTGCAGAGATGAGATCAAGCTGTCAGGGAGCGCTGGGGCGTTTTATTCCTGAGGAGATGTATTAGACATGTAAGATCAGAGGGGTCAAGGATGCAAATGTGTGTGAAATGAGGCAGCAGATTGTTGTGGATTACACCCAGGATGTCAGAGCATAACATCACCTCCTCAGGGATTCAGCCACTGAATTATTACTGAGAGCTTCAATATTCTCTTATGGTAGCTTTACATCATTTACAGCTAAAAACTTTCCAAATTAATCCAACAAAGAGATGATACAATTTGAACCTTACCTCAAAATGACCAGTAGGAGGTGATGACTGTGAAAACCTGACAGAAAATGATGTTAAATCCAGATTTTATCCTCTAAAGTCAGTCACCTTAAACTGTTGGGTTTTTTGTTTTATTGTTGTTTTCAATAAATTACTTCCTCCTTTTTTTTTTTTTTTTTTCTGGCTTACTCTCATTCCTTTTTTTGCATTTTGAAACTCTACTTGAACCCCCCAGTCGCTTAGTATCACCGAGCATTATCGCCACCTACTGTTCTGGAGTGTGAATAGCAGCACACTTCAAAATAAAAGCACGAAATGAACTTTTTCCCCCCAAGTTATTTTCCACTGACAACAGGTTTGAAAGCCTTTTCCAGAATCTAGCAACTGTCACTTTAAGGCTCCTTGCTCACCAAACTTCCTTTCTTCTAATTGGCTGGCTCTCTGGAGGACTGTGAGGGGGCGGGCTATGGGCAGACCTTGATGTTTGAGGCCCATACCTCCAGTGTGACTCACATGAGGGTCTTTTGACATTTTTTAGGTTTGAAAATCTGCAATAATTTAGTCCAAACAACCAGTGCTGTTACTCTATGTCAATTATTTCAAAATACGGGTAAGCAGGATACCCCCTCTTTAAACAGAATACCCCCTCTTTAATTGAACTGAAACTGCCAGTCTATCATTCAAGCTGTATAAGTCCAACTTGTTGACAATAGGGCTAACATAACTGTCAAGACATGACCAGTTGCTTGGTATCACAAAGCATTATCGCCATCTACTGTGAATAGCACTACTCTTCAAAATAAAAGCACAAAAATTAATTAACTATCTTTTTTCCCACTGGCAACAGGTCTAAAAGCCTTATTTCAGAATCTAGCCTCTGTCACTTTAAGGCGCCGTGGTCCCCACACTGCCTTTCTTCTAATTGGCTAACCCCCTGTAGGCCTGTGAGGGGGCGGAGCTCCAGGTAGACCTTGATGTTTGAGGCCCACCCCTCCAGTGTGACTCACATAAAGGTCTCATGCTTTTCAGGGACATTTTCAGGTTTGAAAATCTGCACACACTTATTCCAAACATCAAGTGTTGTTACTTTAAATCATTTCAAATCATTTAAAAAAAAATATGAGTGAGCAGGATACCCCCACTTTAACAGAATACCCCCTCTTTAATTGAACTGAAACTGCCAGTCTCTCTCTCAAGCTGTATAAATCTAACTTCTCAAGGTAAACATAGGAATCAGATCATGACCGGTTGCTTTGTATCACATTGCTTTATCACTTCCTCCTAGTAATAGCGGTGCTCTTCAAAATAAAAGCAGAGAAACTATATATTTTTTCCTACTGAAAGCCTTATTTCAGAAACTAGCAACTATCCCTTTAAGGCTCCCTGTTCTACAAACTTCCTTTCTTCTAATTGGCTGGCCCTCTGGAGGTGTTGCTGTTACTTTATTGCAAGTTTTTAAAAAACAGGTAAGCAGGATACCCCCTCTTTAAGCAGAGTACCCCCTCTTTAATTAAACTGAAACTACCAGTCTATCTCAAGCTGTATTCAAAACAACGTGGGAAAAAAATCTGTCCTCTTGCTCCAGTTACTGTCATCGCATGTGAATCTTTCCTTTAGGATTTCGCCAATTCTTTTCAGAGAACTACAAAAGAAGCTTTATTGCTTTCGGAGCATCAAACATTAACTTCATTTCTCATAACGAGAAAACGCCACGGGAGCATATTTGTGGAAATCATTAAGACTTTTCCATCTGAAGATTTGCTCTTGGTATGTAGAGTGATTTTCTAGGTCTTCCCTGGCGGAGGAAAAAAAAACAGGAGCTGTGATTTTGCCTCAGGTTAGAAGAAAGTGAACTACAGCGGCTTTGATCTGCGTTCATATCCAGGCAGAATAACGATAGCTGCTCTGACCGCGTCTAATGATGTCTGTGGAGCATTAGCATACTGCAGGGGGGATTTGTAGCCACATGGGTACCTTTAATGAGTTTTATTTGTTTTGTTTTATCCCCCTCCACCTCCTACTCACCTCAGTACACAGAATAATGACGAGGGAGGGGTGGAGTGGGTTAACAATCAGCCTTCTTCGTACCTACATGAGGCTAATTATCCAACCCTCGGGAGGATTTCTCTCTCATTTCAGCTCAGGAGGAAGGATTTCTCTTTCTCTCTGAACACAGCATCTTGTTTTAACCTCTTTTGTTAGTCTGAGTTAGAGTCTGCCTTGATAAAAATCATCTCTTACAAACAGAGATTCAGAAAGTTGAAAAGCAGCAGAATGATGCAACGTTAACGGCAGATGTGGAAGAGGAGAGCTCAGGCTGCCGTGGAAATTTTTGAGGATAATTACTTAGTGTATGTGCAGTTATAACCACAATAACACCAGAAAAGTGTCTCTTCAATTCAACGTGTCAACTCACCCTTGGTCTCCGGCTGCCTCCCTGCTCCGGCAGGTTGCAGCAGAAACACAATCAAACTGTTTTTGCACTTACAACTGTGACACTTCATTTCACCGTATGGCAGATCGAGTGGGGCAGGAAGTCGAGTGCAGAAACTACCTAAAAAATAAAATAAAATAAACCGTGTCAAAACATCATACAACTCCAATTCCAATAAAGTCGGGAGGTTTGCAAATCCTCTCCAACCTATATTCAATAAAACACACCACAAAGAGAAGATATTTATCTTTTTAAACTCATAAACTTTATTCTTTTTTGCAAACATTCACTAATTTTGATGCCTGCAACACGTTCCTAAAAAGCTGGGACAGGTTCATGTTTCCCTCTGTGTAACATCACTTTTCCTTTAACAACACTCAGTAAGTGTTTGTGAACTGAGGAAACTAATTGTTGAAGCTTTGGAGCTGGAATTCTTTCACATTCTTGTTGATGAACAACTTCAGTTGCTCAACAGTCCCAAAGTCTCCATTGTTGTATTTTGTTCCTCATAATGTTCCACACATTTCCAATAGGAGACAGGTCTGGACTGCAGGCAGGTCAGTCTAGTAGCTGCACTCTTCTACTACAGAGCCACGCTGTTGTAACAGGAGCAGAATGTGTCTTGGTTTCATTGTCTTGCTGAAATAATCAGGGACGTCCCTGAAAAAGACAAAGTGTCTTGGATGGCAGCAGATGTTGCTCCAAAACCTGTTTGTACCTTTCAGCATTAATGCTGCCTTCACAGATACTGGGACAGTTACCCATGATGCCATGGGGCACTAACACACCCCCATACCATCACAGATGCTGCTTTTGACTTTGCGCTGAGAACAATCCTGATTGTCCTTTTCCTCTTTGGTCACCATGTCCATGATTTCCAAATAGAGTTTAAATGTGGACTCGTCAGACCANCTTCTACTACAGAGCCACGCTGTTGTAACAGGCGCAGAATGTGTCTTGGTTTCATTGTCTTGCTGAAATAATCAGGGACGTCCCTGAAAAAGACAAAGTGTCTTGGATGGCAGCAGATGTTGCTCCAAAACCTGTTTGTACCTTTCAGCATTAATGCTGCCTTCACAGATACTGGGACAGTTACCCATGATGCCATGGGGCACTAACACACCCCCATACCATCACAGATGCTGCTTTTGAACTTTGC
>RPOG01008442.1:0-14303 GCA_008086565.1 Thalassoma bifasciatum | reverse complement strand
ACTCTTTCAGAAAATGAACTCGTTTCGCAGCACTATCTACCTTTCTATTAAATTATTCTCCCATTCCTATTGTTCACATAAAGTCTTTTTTTTCCCCCCAGCAGCCCCGCTCTCAGCGCATACATCTCTGCGGCCGCACAAAAGCAATATTCCTGGGTTGAAAGTAAAAACCAACATTTTTCCTCCTCCCCTCGCTTCGTATCTGAAAGTAATTCTTCAGGCGCGTTCAGGGAGGTGCATTTGTCTGCGGCCCAGTCACAGCCTCGCGTCGCCCTGTAATGGCTGTATGGATTCAAAACAAATAAAAAGAGCTGAGGTCATTTGTTACAGGGCCTCACAAAGCGTGTCCACATGATGTGTGTGTGTGTGTGGGTGTGTGTGTTGAAGAATGTCAGAAAGAAGCCTCCTCGTATTGTTCTTGTATTAATAACTGGTTCAAAGAGCAGAACATCAGAGGAAAGAAAACACGGGCAGTAAAATCAGTCTTTGATAAGATCTTGATCTATGAGCGGAGCAAACGTGGAAATCACAGAACAACATAGTTTAGCACAAAGAGACGATTGTTGTAAAGATCAGAGAGAGAAAAGTCTCACTGGGGCTGGAAAACTGAATTCATCTGAAGATAACAAAGATCAGATCTAATAAAAATGACTTCTTTATCATAAAATCATGATGATATGTTTTGGATATGCTTTAAGCCAGAGCTTGAAACCAGGAATGAACCACTTGACCAAGTCTTCACCTGAGTACAATCATGATTACATCACATCTAAAACCAACAACACACAACACAACTATCAACCAATAATTGAATAAGAACTCTGTCATCTTCTGTGAGGTAAAGCTGTTCATCCATTTGACCCGTTGCTGAACTCAAACCACCCTCCCTGAGAAGATTTGTTGTTTTTTATAACTCTATATCTGCAGTTGAAATTCTCAGCCAAAGTTCCAAATGAATAAAATATCTCATAAAACTTTCTGCTCCTCTTGGCAAGGTCTTTTTAGAAATGAAACTAAAAGAAAATGGGCTAAAGTTGAGCGCTGAAACTCCAAGGTCTTAATTAAAATAATAGGACTCTTTCAAGATCTGACACTCGAGGAGTTCAACGCGTGTCCAACTTTTTTCAAAGCCTCAGGCCACTGTCCAACCTGGTAATTACACTTTTATTCAAGTCAGATCGATGCATTTTCTTCACTTTTACAAAGAAATGAACAAAAGTCTCTGTTATCCAAAGAAAAATCTCACCAAATACTTCAGAAATCTTTGAAAACATCCTGAAATGAGATTAAAAAAAAACCCGCCGGCGTCTTTTTCCACTGTTTATGTTTCATCTGTATGTGAAATTCAACCGGTTACACTCAGCTCTTCTGCAGAGGATTATTCTCTCCATATGCATGTGTGTAACTTGAGTCTCTGTTCCAGCTGACTCTCTGAGTTTGGGAACATGGTGCAAACAAAGACGAAGCATCAAAACTGGCTCCAAACAGCTGAGAACTGACTGTGCTGCTCCGTCCTGAACCGAGCCAGAGCTGTGGGATTAGCATTTGGTTCAAGCGTCTGTTAAATGTGAACATTTACAAAACTTGGACGGAGGATGCAGAACAGGAGAGCTGCCAGACACAACCATGAGACCGGATCATCTTTTAAAAATTCAACTAACAATTTTTTCATTTTGAAAACTAATGAAGTCCAGTCAAACCTGTAAAGTAGAGCTGAGCGATAAATCACAAATTAGATTAAATCGTGTTGTTCTCATGCCAGACAGTGAAATATTTCTATAACCTGAAATGTGTCAAAATATCAGCTACAGTTTTTGCAGCAGATGTTTTCTGTTCTACACCAGAGTTACTCAACCAAAGAGACAAACTGTTCAAAACTACCTTTACAAAAGAAACTATACAAGTGGAGGAAAGAGGAAAAAACAGCAAAGAGGGGAAATAAAACACAGTTTGAGTTGGTAAAAATAGCCAAAATAGCCTCCAGTTCCTGTAAATTCTGAGACTGAGATGGCCACTCCAGAACCTTCATTTCATTCTGCCGTAGACAATGGCAGGTCCACTTGGCCTTGTGTTTTGGAACATGTAACCCATTTTTCCTCAAGTGCCTCCTTATTGTGCATCTTGAAACATCTACATCACATTTTTTCAGAGAATCCTGTATTCTAACTAAAGTAATTTGTTGGTTTTTCTTTGCATCCAGAACAGTTTTCCTGGCGGCTGAAGCTGAAATGTTTGTTGGTCTACCTGAACAAAAATTGGTATTTTAATTGGGATAAAACCTAAGGATACTCAAAAAGTAGCAAAAAATGGTCCAAAAATGGCAATAAAAAGTGAAAAATGACTAAAATTGACAAAAAGCAAAAAAGGTTAGCAAGACAATTTTGGAAGAAATTTTTAAAAAATTCAGAAAGTAGCAAAAAGAAAAATGGTGAAGAGAGTGATGACTAACAATGAAAAGTGGTAAAAAATGGCTGAAGAAAACAAAATGGCAAGAGAGCTGGGATTAAACTTGCACAAAAGTGGCAAAAACTGGCAAGAAAATTGGTAGTTAAACCCAAAAATAGTGAGAAAGTATCAAAAATATCCCAAAAGTGTGAAAAAAAAGAAGGTAAAAGTGTTTAAAATGTGTAAAAATCAGTCCCAGTTGTAGTGGTAGTGGGTTGTTGTTGTTGGCTACGGCAGAATGAAATGAAGGTTCTGGAGTGGCCATCTCAGTCTCAGAATTTACAGGAACTGGAGGCTATTTTGGCTATTTTTACCAACTCAAACTGTGTTTTATTTCTCCGCTTTGCTGTTTTTTCCTCTTTCCTCCACTTGTATAGTTTCTTTTGTAAAGGTTTTTCTAACAGTTTGTCTCTTTGGTTGAGTAACTCTGGTGTAGAACAGAAAACATCTGCTGAAAAAACTGGAGCTGATATTTTGACACATTTCAGGTTATAGAAATATTTCACTGTCTGACATTAGCATATTGCAACAGGACATATTGCAATTTAATCTAATTTGTAATTCACTTCCCAGCCCGACTAAAGACGCAAAGTTAGATTGTGGAACGTGCCAAACTCCTCTGTGTAAGAGAAAGATCCTTAAAATCATCCTGTCAGTCAAAGTTAGTTCGCCACGCTCCAAACAAGAACATATCTGCCTCTCTAAGTTTGTTGATGGGTGTTTTAAAAAGGTTTGAATATAGTAGTTGAGCAAAATTGTGACCTTTGAGCCAATTTCTTGACCATTTTCCAGATAATCCGACTTTTTTCTTCGTGTCTTTGTTTCTTTGTTTCTTTGTGACGTTCGGTCTGAGGTGTTAGCACATGGACGTTAAACTCAATGCAGCTCATTTCTGCAGAGATAAAAAGACGTGTGAGCTCCGTCCACGCAGCCGTGACCCGAGTCTGTCCGTGTCAGGGACCAGAGACCAGGCTGCTGATGTGGTGCCACGCTTCGCCGCGCCGGCGCCATTCAACACGAGAGCGGGTCAGAGAGGCAGGCGATGAAAACGAGGGAAGGAAATAGATGAGAGGAGGAGGAAGGACGGGGGCGGTGGGTCCTATTCAGGGGGTCTGACCAGGTCATGGAGGGGGGAAGGAGGTAATTCTGGTTTTTGAAGAGTCCTGGAAACGACCCCGAGTCTGTAACAGATCAGAGGAGTGAACGCTGCACAACGAGACGGGTCGATTTCTGCCTTTCTCTGCGGCCGTGCTCAGTGTAAAGAAGGAGAAACGCTCCTGTAGATCCTACGATGACTCAAGTGGACACTCAGAGCATCAAGGACGCAGCGTTAGAGGAGAGACGCAGCTAATGCACACGTTTATGATCTGCTTTGGCTAAAATCTACCAGGAAGGAAAGAGAAAGGTCAGTTCAGCTCAAACAGAGAGAAACTGAAACACAAGGAACAGAAAAGTTTCTTCATTTAACCAGAGAAACTGAAGCACAAGGAGAAACGCAAAGAGGTGAGTGAAGACCTGAGACGACAATCAATACATCAATTAATCACAGGAAAGCTTTAGCTCCTGTTTTAGCCTTTAGCTCCTGTTTTAGCCTTTAGCTCCTGTTTTATATTAGTTTTTACTTGTTTTTCCCTTTGACATATGTTTCAGCATTTGGTGTATGATTTAGCCTTTACCTCACGTTTCAGGATTTAGCAAAAGTTTTAACCTTTAGCTCCTGTTTAAGCCTTTAGCTCCTGTTTTAGCCTCTAACTTGCGTTTTAACCATTAGCTCCACTTTTAGCCTTTAGCTTGTGTTTTAGCCCTAAGCTGTTGTTTTAGTCTTTAGCTCATGTTTCAGTTTTAGCTCCTGTTTTAACCTTTAGCTCCTGTTTTAACCTTTAGCTCCTGTTTTAGCCTTTAGCTCCTGTTTTAGCCTTTAGCTCATGTTTCAGTTTTAGCTCCTGTTTTAACCTTTAGCTCCTGTTTTAGCCTTTTTTAACCTTTAGCTCCTGTTTTAACCTTTAGCTCCTGTTTTAGCCTTTAGCTCCTGTTTTAACCTTTAGCTCATGTTTCAGTTTTAGCTCATGTTTTAACCTTTAGCTCATGTTTTAGCCTTTAGCTCCTGTTTTAGCCTTTAGCTCCTGGTCAGCCCCTAACTTGTGTTTTAACCTTTAGCTCCTCATTTAGCCTTTAGGTCCTGTTTTAGCTTTAAGCTCCTGTTTCACCTTAAGCTCCTGTTTTAGCCTTTAGCTCCTGTTTTAGCCTTTAGCTTGTGTTTAAGCCTTTAGCTCATGTTTTAGCCTTTAGCTCCTGTTTTATCCTTTAGCTCCTGTTTTATCCTTTAGCTCCTGTTTCAGCCTTTAGCTCATGTTTTAGCCTTTAGCTCCTGTTTCAGCCTTTAGCTCATGTTTTAGCCTTTAGCTCCTGTTTTAGCCTTTAGCTCATGTTTTAGCCTTCAGCTGTTTTCTTTTTTTTTAGTCTTAAGGTCATGTTTTAGCCTTTAGCCTCTAAATATTTAGCGTCTAGGTTGTGCTCCAGCCTTGGCTTATGTTGTTGCTTTTAGTTTCTATTTTAGCTCTTAGCTTGCTTAGCTTTTTTTCTTCCCCCCTTGCAACTTTCATTGCTCGAGAATCAAAAGTTTTTTGCTTTTTGAAGAGAATCTTTGCATTATTCTGATACATCATGATCACATTTGTGGTAATTTGGTCTCAAATAATGTGATAATATCATCATTTACCAGCAAAGATTCATCATCCAGTTAAATGTGTCACCATCACCAGGTGGAAGTGGGTGTGAATTAAAGGTTAAAGATCATGTTTGGGTTAAAGTAAGAAGTATTTCTTCAAACGCTTCAAAACTCAGACGCCGTGAATCCTCCTCTGTCTCTCTGTCTTCCACGTTTTGCTTCCTTCAGACGTCCACATTAATAATGCACCTCACACTCCTCTCTGTCACAGATGCATATAGAACTGCCATGTTCAACTCCCAGAAACCTGACAATCACACACACACACACACATTTCCTCTCCCTGCGCAGCCTCTGAGCCGCAGAGATAAACCGCAGCGCCTCCGTCTCCACATCAAAAACACGCCAACACGTCAGAGCCAAACCTGGGAGAGAGAGAAGCGTTTAGGGTCGGGGCGGTTAAAAGCCTTTCTGCAGGAGACACCTGGCAGAACGCATCAACCTGAAAATGCAAAGTTTGGCAGAGACAGTGGAGTGTTTTTTTCCTCTCAGTGAAAGTGCTCAGAGATTTGCTTTGTTCGGGAGTGGGTGTGAAAACCTGTGTATCTGTCAGCAGTCATTATTTGCAGGGGAAGCATGCCCTCTACGGTGGTTCAGGTGGAATAATAAGCAGCTCAGTCGTGTACTAGAATGAGTGCACTGACATACATCAACATAATTGTCTGACAAAGAAAAATGCAGCCAATTTTCAACCATTTTATCTCCGTTATCTCCTCAGACTGACGGGAAAATGCTGAGCAACAACCAATCATGCAGCAGGAGGATTTCCAGACACGTGATTGGCTCTAAAACGACATTACCTGCCACATATGTGGGATGGAAATATAAAATATTAGAGCTGCTAATGGGTCAATGACAAAAAGAGGGTCTAAAAACGTATTTTTAAAAAGTTCTTTGAAAATCGATAAAAACATATTTCTGAGAGAAGAATTATGTTTTCTGACAGAGTTCAGTCTTTGACCAACATTTCAAAGATTTTAGGTTCATTATTTTTTAGTATTTTTAATTTGAGCACCCAAAAATGTCAGGTGGAGCAACCAAATATATGAAAATATATTTATATGTTCCTGTTATTTTTTTCTGTGTGAAATTATTGGCAAGTATCTCTCAAGTGTCTGTAGTGACTCATACATTTTCATTTTGTGTGTTTCATTTCTTTTATTTGTGAATAAGATAAATAATTTGATGTTAAAATAACATTTCACATTATTACATTGGTTGTTCCACCTGACATGGACCTGAAATATTTTAGTCCTCTAAAACAATGACCAGAAGGCAAGAGCTCAAACTTGTTTTTAAGTGGATGATTACAACAATCCAATTCATATAAATGCTGAAAAATTACAGTTTAATTCATGTTTACACAAAGTTCATCCTGTGGTATAATTTTAGAGTCAAAATCCTGCGTAAAAAAAAAAGTCACCCAACAAAAAGATCTGCGTTCTTGCAACACGCTCGCTGTCACTTCCTTCGCATCAGATGCACTTGACTTAGTTGTTGAGAGTCATTGGGGTGGCAGAAGTGGATGAAAAGTGAGCTAAAATCAATTAGATGTTTTTGATACTTTGTTTTTGTAACAGCTTGGGACTAAATGTGATCCTGCAACCATGATTACTCCAATTGGCTCTGACCTAAACAAAACAATTTCAGGACTGTCACATCTGCAAAACTCATATCCTGTCGTGGTTTATTGTTATGCTGAGTCTGTCGTCTTCATTTTGTTGGATGTCAGCTGTTAAACATAAATGTTAAACTTTATAATCTCCAAAAACCTCCTGCTTATCATCTGAATGTCTAAGAAAACTAATATTTGTGCCACACGGTTAACAGGAGGCAGCGAAATCAAACTTTATGAAACAGCTAAACTCCCCTGAGCTGTGTGATCAGATTTCCTCTGATTAATCAGACTTTATTCAGTGATTTGTAAATAAGCTGGGTTATAATGAAGCTTTAATTTCCCCGGGTTATATCTGCTCCAGTTTGCTGTGTTTTGATTATAAAAAGAAGAAGTGACACAGGTTAAAGCTCTGAATGTTAATCAGCCGTATTGACTTTGGAACGGAGGATTTTCTCACCTGAGATAAGAGGATAAAGAAACAAAAGATAGGATTCCTCAGGATTTGCTCCTTAGAGGCCAAATGTGGGAAAAATCCCGTATTTGCTCCTCTTATCTCCAGATTTAAGATTGGAGGTCTCTTTAGGACGGAAACGGGGGATTTTCCTGCAGCAACAGTGTTGATTTAAGGAGAAAAACAGCCGGAGAGAGAGGGAACATCCTGGTTTTAACCCTGATTCTGTGGACGTCACCTCCTCTCTGAGCTTTTATTATTTCATCTGCTCGATAATCAGACTCTGCTTTTGATGAAGCCTCTTCCTCTGCTGCTTCTTTGCCTTTAAGGCAAATGTATTATCTTGTCCGTCTCTTCCCCTCCTCCCTCTCTCCCTCCTTCTGTCTGTTCTGTCTTTTCATCATCCCTCATTCTCCCCTATCATTGATTTAACCTCACTTTGTGCAGCTGGCCCTCGCTCCCTGCAGACTCTGCTCACAAAAAAAGAAGAAAAAAAAAAAACGTTTCGAGCTCTGACGACGTCGACCTGAACGTGATGCTCTTCGGTCAGAGACAGCAGCAGGACAGCCTCTAGTGGACAATCAACGTCACTGCAACTCATAATTCTATTTTCTTCAATTCGCAGCAATTTTCCACATCTTTAACAGAAAAGCATCAAAAACAACATCCTGAGATTGAACTTGACCTTCAAAGTCAAACATCTGCTTTGCAAACATATAATACAGACTTTAACCTTTAACATTAGCGACTAATTCTGGCCTTTAAACCACGATATGTTCCAAAGCTTTTAACTGAAGAACCACAAGGTTAGAATTCACCAGATTAAAATCTCTATGTGGTTTAAGTCCACATCAGGATAAATGCAGCTGAAACACTTTTTCTCTCAGTTTTTCAGCCTCATTTTTGAGAATCATTAATGTCAAGATGCTTCATGTCAGACACCAAACATCCACCTCGTCACTTCTACACCTTCTCATCTACATCTGGGTGAAATTTGAGCTTTTTAGGTAAAACTTTGTAGGACTTATAGAGTTTTTAGTCTCAGGTAGAGTTGTACTCACTGTCCCACTCTCGTCTGAAGACTCTGTGCAAACATACAAATAGGTCTCGCCAATGATCTAAATGGCTACAGCTGCTTCCTGTGAAGTGTAAGGTGATTGGTTACTGTAGGAGTGAGTGACAGGCCTGTTAGCCAATAAGAAACCCTCTCATAGAGCTATTACACAAGACCAGTCAAGCAGGGAGCACTTGTTGTCTATCACAAGCTGTCCTGGGATGAAAACTCAACAGAAAAGGATGGGGTCACTTTAGTCTTGCAGCTAGAACCCTGTTGAAAACAAAGACTTGCAGCTTTGTCAGATTGACATTGAGGAGGAAATGCTCTAAGACTGTGAAGCTGCTGTTATTGATGAGAACGGACACGACAGACAGACAAACAACGGACTTTACAGGAGAAATTTCACCACTTGGAATAATTTGATGAAACAACACTTTTGATATGTNCTGAAATGTGAAGAATCTAAACTTTCTAATGCAGTTTTCTGATGTTCTCCTGTTTATACTTTGATGATGTCATACAAATCCTCTGGTGGAACATTAAAGGTCAAAGTCACCTTCAGTGATTTAAGTTTGTTGAATCTCCTTCTCATTGTTCCTTGTGTGTGTAGAAACTCTGCGTTCAGTCATAAATAACGACTAAATCAGCTGCTCTGCTTCTCTGACCCATAAAAGTGAAACGCAGCACGGCTCTTAAGTTTATTCCCGTGTGTGTGTGTGTGTGTGTGTGTGTGTGTGTGTGTGTGAATGTGTCAGAGAGATGGATAACAGCACAAAGCTCCACTTTAAAACCCAGCAGACGAGGCTTTTTCTTGTCCTCCACCTCCTCCTCTTTTTTTTTTTACCTTCTCCTTCTTCTCCATGCGGTGAAAACTCCCGGATATGAATCCATTTTACGCTGAGATGAAGTTATTAATGCTCGCCATCTGTTATCGTCAGCTCGCTGCCAGACGAGCGGCGGCGACACAAAGCGGACGAGCTGGAGAGTTGCAGACGCCAACGTGGAGGCAGGAGACGCTGGGTAATGATGGATGGTCGTTATCTTTCACCTGTTCTCCTGCAGCTCCATGTTTGTTTCTTACATTTCTTTACAAACAGCTTATAGAGTCTGACAGAGACAAACAGAGTTTCTCTCTTCGACTTCAACACTGACAAATCGCTCTTTAAAGGCCAGAAACATGACGCTCTGTTAGTTTGTCAACTTTTTGTCTCAAAGTTTGTTCCTGTTCCTAAGGAGATCTTTACATCTTTGTTTGTTTTATTGGTTTCTTTCAGGTTTTGTTGTTTTGAAACAGCCCAAAGATGAAACAAAGTTCTCTGAGAATGTTTCTAAAGTTAGTCATTGAAGGCAGGTTGGCAGATCCTGGAAAATGAGCATGAATTTGTATGTAGCACCTTCCTGGTACACTGTCTCTCAAAATGCACCACTGCGTCTCATTTGCAAACATATGATCATGATTTTTTCAGAAAAACAGACTAAAAACTGATCATCAGCACTTTGTTTTTATTTTGTAATACAAGTCAAAAAAATTATTTTGTCTTTCTTTATCTCCGTGGTTACGAATAATCGAGGTATCAGGACTTCCTCGTTTGTATTTTGGTCCCTCTGTGCTCGGCTACGTGTATTTAATCAGGTGATGAACGTGCAGGACAGCAGGACGTGATTTGATTGGTAAAAAAAAAAAGTGTCACAACTGCTCGGATTAGTTGGTGACTTTACAGGTTTACTCTTTTTGTAGCTGGCGTCTGTTTTCTGCTCCCTTTTCAGAACACATCCTGTATTGTTTGCCATCGGGACATAAAGATCATTTTAACAAATAAAAGAAAAAAGTGTCCATAAATCTGATTTAAACTAGCCACACCTCATCAGAGGTTATTTCTTTATTCTTTCCTTTTACTCAGTTGTTTCTTTCAAGGTCAATTCTGTGGTTGTTTGTCAGAGATTTGAGATTTATTGAGACTTTTGTTTGTAGACTCTCAGAAACCAGAGGAGTTAAAATGAATAAAGCAAACTTGGATTCATGTTTTTGAACATTTGCAATGTCAATCTAAGCTCTTTTTCTTCTCTTTTATTGATATTTATTCTGAAATGGTCTGGTAACATAGCTAAAAGTAAAGTGAGGAGAACGTTGCATAACTCGAAGTTGTTTCCTGACATATAAAATGTGACAGGACGTCTTGTTTCTCTCTTCCTAACATGGATTTTTCCTGTAATCAGACTAAGAGCTCAGAGACTCCTCAGACTCTGATCTTCTCTCTCTGCCTCCTTTTCTCAGCAAACTGATGTTAATGAGTTCAGAATAATGAAGTGCTGCTCCTCTAATTCTGTCTGATTACACAAACAATGTTTCTACACTTTTACCTCAATTTGTGTTGATGAGTAAACGGTAAGTGAGTGATCAATAACGGCACCGGAGGGAAAGACTCATCAGTCTGTACGCAGCATCCAGGGTGGCATCTGTGTGTGTGTGAGGAAAAGAAAGAAAGGAATGAGAAGTACAGTAGCTATTCTCGTCACCAGATGGATGTGACAGTAACCTTTGACCCCGTGGGCCCGTTTCCTCGTCAGTTTCTCCCTGTTTCTTCACCACCAAACGTCAAACACGTTTGCTTCATCGAACATGACGTGTTCACATGTGCAACGTTTTTCCTCTGTGATGAATTATGCAGCCAGTGGGGGGTAAAGCAGCTGTATGTTTTATTTATCATCAGGGAACGCTCGCCACGCAAACCAGGAACAAGCTTTGAGGTGTGTGTGTGTGTTTGCATTAATCTACACTGCCTGGCCAAAAAAAAAAAAAAGAAAAACATCACACACTCTATAAGTTTCTGCAATGTTACAAGATTTATTTCCATCCAGTTTGGCATTAATTTTTCACCAAGATCTTAGTCCGAACCACTGCACAAAGTTTTCTCCAGAACATCCCAAAGATTCTCAATGAGGTTAAAGTCTGGACTCTGTGGTGGTTCATCCATGTGTGACAAAGACGTCTCATGCTCCCTGAACCACTCGTTCACTATTTGAGCCTCATGAATCCTGGAACAACCTGCTCATTCAGTATATTCAGGTCGTCAGTTGACCTCATTCTTTGGAAACATAATGTTGCTGAACATGAGCAACTGCAACCCAGGCTTGTACAGTAGGCACAAGGCATGATGGGTAAGGCCTCTCTTCTTACCCTGATGCACCCATCACTCTGGAACAGGGCAAATCTGGACTCATCAGATCACACACTGCAAAAACGGAAATCTAAGCAAGTCATTCTGTCTTATTTGTAGTAAAATTTGTCTTATTGTTCTTAATTTGAGCCACATTCACCAGACCAGGTCATAAAAATGTCTTATTTCAAGTTTTTTTAAGACTAAAATGAGGTGTAAATTGCTTGTAACAAGTCAAAAAAATCAGCCAATGGGATAAGACGAATTCACCCGGGAAGTTTCTTGAAATTAGAAAGATGTCTTAAAACAAGAATCTTTTATCTTATCCCATTGGCTGATTTTTTTTTACTTGTTACAAGCAATTGATGCCTCATTTTTGTCTAAAAAAAACTTGAAATGAGACATTTTTATGACTTTGTCTAGTAAATGTGGCTCAAATCAAGAATAGTAAGAGAAATTTTACTGAAAATAAGACATAATGACTTGCTTAGATTTCAGTTTTTGCAGTGCATGACCTTCTTCCATTCCTCCAGAGTCCAATCTTTATGCTTCCAAACAAACTGAAGCCTTTTTTCCAGTTAGTTTTACTGATTAGTGATTTTCTTAAAGCGACACAGCAGTTCAGTCCCAATCCCTTGAGTTCCCTTTGCATTGTACATGTAGAAATGTTCTTACTTTCACTATTAAACATACTCCTGAGTTCTACTGTTGTTTTTCTTTCAAATGATTTAGCCAAACATTTACGTGACTATCATTTACGATCACTCAGGATTTCTTTTTTACCACATTTGGTCCTCCACCATTCTTCCAGTTTTTAATACAGCATCGAAAAGTTCTTAACCTGGTTCTTGTCATGTCTGCATCAATCTCCTTAGATGTTTTCTCTGCTTGGTGCCAATAATTTGACCCTTCTCAAACAGACTAACATGTTTTACACGATGTGTCTTTCTGAGAAGTTACTCACTGCACCAGCTGGGGTTAAATAACTTGTTAATAACTGAAAGATAATCACCCATGAAGGAATTATTCAATAGGAGGCTTGTACCTGTTTGTTTAGTTAAATCCACAGACTGTATAAAACATAGACATAGTCTCCATGACGTCACCCGTCTGTTACTGCAGCCCCGTTTTGAGGCTAAACAGGGGGAGCAGCTATATTGGAATTGGGATGAGTGACGAGTGCCCAAACTCACAGCTATTGAGCACCTGTCAGTCACATGATCTGAGCTGGGGCTCTAATTGGGCAAGGTCGTGATCCTAATATCTTCCAAACGGCCGAGTTAGAAAAAAATACACCGCCCTCACAGTGTGTGTTAGGGAAATTGGCGATCCAGACGGGAGACAGAGTTTGTACCAGGCTTTAAATACGATAATTTCGGCTTTGAAAACAGCTTTTTTTTGTCTTGGTGTGTACGTGACTTCTGGTACTTCCGAAGCAAGACTCAAGTGGTCACTGGAGGAACAGCAGCTTTTTAGCACTTCTTTGTTGTCTCATTTTTTCAGACCGAAGGTTGATGCTTGGTTAAATCCAGTTGGTGGCAGACTATATGATGAGAAACACTGCTTTAAAAACCAAAGTCAAAACAGTAGGACCTGTTGTCATAGACATAAGCAGTCCTGATTATTTAACTCCCCCAAAACAACCATTCCTGTGTCTAATTTTAATCCAAATCACGGCTCAAACTTGCTCATATCTGCTGACAGAGAGCAGAGAACAAAGTCCATTAAACTCAGTTCAGCAGCTTCTTTTCTTTCATCACTATCTTTCACATCATGTGGAAACTAAATCAGATATCAGCTTATTAAAAGGCCATTTCAGAGCCAGGCTGCCTCATAATCCATAGCCAGAGAAATATGCTCGTTTAGTCTCTGCGTGCATTAATATTAGAGTGTGTGTGTGTGTGTGTGTGTGTGTTTGACAAAAGATAAAGAGGAGAAAGTGTGTGTGCATTAATGCACAGTGGAGGATTTATCCCTTTTTTTCTCCTCTGTCCTTTTAATGTAGAAGAAGGGAGATGAAAAAGTGTGAATTTGTGGAAATACGTGACTCTCACACACACATTCACCTCCTTGTGTGTGTGTGTGTTTGCGCATGTGTGTGTGTGTGTGTGTGTAACGTCTGTATCTTAGTATCGTAGCCTCATATCTCCTGAGCCTCATTACGAGCGTGTGATTGCAGCGACAGACCAAACAGAGATGTTTACTTTTGTAATGGAGTCTTTGGGGGGGAAACCAAACCACACTGCAGGGACGGGGCTTTTATTTTGAAAGGGTAGAATAAAACTTTACTGACAACTCTCTGCTACTACTCTGAAATTCTTTATAGCTGGCTTACAGGACGACAAACGTTCCCAAAGCTGCAGAAAAGTGCAGCAGCCGACCCTGAAAGTGTTTGATCAGATCTTAATGAGTTTGTTGCAGCAGCCGCGAATCATCATCATCAGAGCGGATTTCAGAGCGAGATCAGCATCAAATGTATTGACAGAGCGGGATTAAGCTGGAAATGGAGAGTAAGTTGAGCTCATTCCAAACAGAACGAGATAATGAGATGTTTGAACGCATCGCTGATTTAAGGGAGGATTAGTCCACGATTTGGAGTTCAGACGCAGATTTAACATTCAGTAAAAGACTTATTTAGTAGTGCTTTACCTACCTGTTTGGGGTCATTACGTCACATCCTGACGCCCGTACCCTGAATATTCACTCTCCTTTCCACCAGAGGAATCCAGAGTTCAAACATATCAAAAGTGTTGTTTCATCAAATTATTCCAAGTGGTGAAATTTCTCCTGTAAAGTCCGTTGTTTGTCTGTCTGTCGTGTCCGTTCTCATCAATAACAGCAGCTTC
>RPOG01008439.1:0-14312 GCA_008086565.1 Thalassoma bifasciatum | reverse complement strand
CGGAACATTAAAAATCCCAAAGTTTCTTTTTTTGTTTTTATTCCTAGCGAAATGGCAAAAGTTTCTAGTTTTCGCTTTATGAACCGGTTCAAAGCCCTGGCTACACAAACCCAGCGTGCAGGCTGAGCTGCAGGTTCAACACAGAGGTCCATTCCAGGCTGAGGGCAGCCTCATTCTTAAGCACTTCAAACATTAGGATTTTTGAAGTCCCTCTTCTTCTAAAGTGGTGTTACAGACAGAATGAGCTGTAACTGAGGAGCACTCACCCGCCATCAGGAGACACACGATGCACATAGAGAAGGCCACCAGCATGACGATGGGTAGCTGTACAGACAACAAGAGAAAATAAGATTCAGACTAATCATCTTACCTGGAGCCGCAGCCAACAGAGAAAAGTAGAATAAACCCACCGTCAGGAACTTCCAGTCCTTCTGCACACGTAGAGGAGTGGGACCGTCTGACTCGTCCACAGCAAAGTTTCCAAGAAACAGGTCGATGGAGTCCTGGAATCATTAATACATCAAGTCAGTGGTCAGAAAGTCATATTATCCTCTTACTGGTTAACTTCACCTGCAAAGTCTCAGTTATGGAAAGATTCAGACAGAAAGTGAACTCAATCTCATTAAAAAACAGTTTGAAATGAGTGTGTAATGATGTTTTTATGAGGGTTTTTTAGGCCTTTTCATGTTTTTTTTAGTTTCTTTTGGTTACATTGATGTGATCTGAAGCTGCATAAAAAGGGCTGACTGATTAAAAATAAAACATGGTCTCAGCAGAGTTTGGTTTCTTTCCAGGCAGCTTTAAATCTGACATCTGTTCTTTAGAAAACATAGTGTGAAACTGGAGCTCCAAACCAGGCTGCACTGTGAGGCCTTCTTTGAAGGTGAAGAGCATACTGCAGGTTCATTTTTTAAATGAATTAATTATCAAAATTGTCTGATTGTAGCTGTAGAATAAGCCAATCATACCCCTTCTCAACCAGTTCTTGTTTGGTGCTGGTGCTAGGGTCAGTGCTCAGTTGGTTATAATCCAGTTTTTCCTCAAAACCGGTTTGGTTTTCTATTGGCAACAAGCCAAGTTGGAGCCACGTTATTGCATCATTGAAAAACGTCAGTATGTCACTGCATACATAGCCTTTCCAGTGTTTCCCCCTAGTTTCCAGGCCTTTGGGGGGCTGAGGCTGCTGGGGCGTGTGTAACTGTGTGCAGGGTTGTTATTTTCATACAGCGCAGGGAGCAACTTGAAGAAGCAGAAATGTGTTTGTGTGAACTCCTCGGAGCTAAACTACACCATGCATGAAAGAGAGCAAAGAGAGGAGAGTTGTGAATACGAGACCATAAGGTGGAAATGATCCTGTCATGTAAAATGAGAAATATATCAGACAGCTTTTCATTCTGTAAACTAAAGAACAAGGTATAGACCTGGTATAGCCTCAGTTTGTCACTGCATACATTACCATTACAGTGTTTCCCCCAGATTTTCAGCCTTCAAGGAGGGGTGACGACACTGTTTACACTGTTGTTATAGGTGGCCCTGTGAGTGCTTTAAAAAAAGCAGACATTTATTTCTGCATGTCTTGATGTGGTCGTGACATTAATTGTCCTGCTGTCTGCAGCACAGAATATTCTGCACCTTACCTTTGACTTTAAACATTAACTTATTATTGAAACAACATGAGCACTGGGCTGCATCAGAAATAAAATCTAAAGAAATGGGTGCCGTCTGTTTTTCTCTCACACAATGCAGTAAAATATAGATCAGATTTTTCCGTTACTCCTCCTAACCCTGCCCTGTTCTTGCTCTCTGTCTTGACAAGCAGCTTCATGATTTTAATCCTGAGGACCATCATAGGTAGAGGAATACAGATTTTCCTCCTCTTCATTAACAGCAGTGACAGTCCGAACCATTTTTCTTCATGTTAAAAAGAGGCAGAGTCATCAGGACCCCCCTCTGTGACATCATGCTCAAATCACACTTTTTAATGTGGAAGTAAGAACAAAAGTACTAAAACATCTCCAGGAAGCCCTGTGGTTCACTCATTTATTAGTTATTTTAAAACATTATTTTTTAGTTAAATTCATATGATATTTAATAACTACTGTCTTTATCCTGCAAAATGCTCTGTAAGTTTGCATGGTGCTGTGTGCTGATGGTGTCGTACCTCTGTGTGTGCTGATGGTGTCATACCTCTGTGTGTGCTGATGGTGTCATACCTCTGTGTGTGCTGATGGTGTCATACCTCTGTGTGTGCTGATGGTGTCATACCTCTGTGTGTGCTGATGGTGTCATACCTCTGTGTGTGCTGATAGTGTCATAGAGCTGTCTGTGCGTACCTGTCTGAAACCATCAGAGAAGTTGTTTTTGTAGTATCTGATCATGGAGTTCCAGCCGTCCATCAGCAGCCCCCACCTGGTCCTTTTCCCCGTCCTGATGGAGGAATACACTCTGATCAAACCACGAACCTGAGACACCAACTCTACAGGTGTGAGTGCAGATATGTGACATCACAGCACTGTACCTGGTGAAGTCTGTTTTCAGGGCTCCAGTTCCTGCATACTGCACAGCACATGCATTGGCATTATCAGCCCATGCTGTTAGAGGTCACATACAGACACACACATAAACACACACACACCCACACACACACACACAAGCAAAGGTTAATGATCTGTTAATGACAGCTACATGCTAACAGCTACCCAGGAAGACAACACAAAGTTATCACCGTTTTTGTAGATCTTTTCAAACTCAGCCTGCTCCTCAATCCTCTGACCCACGTTGAGGACCCCCATCCTCTGCAGGAAAAACACACACACACACCATCACTTGTGCACATTGAGCCCTACCCACATTAATAACGCAAGAACACAAAAGAATAAATCCTAAAATGAACAATGACTGTAGAGATGAAATAGAGGGGAACACAGACGAGAGGAAAAACATCCATATTCAGTGTTTTAGATAAATAAGTTCATCTGTCATGTCATACAACTGTTCCACTGTCTGCCAGAAAATTAATCATTTGAGGAAAATACTGGGAAATTAAAGAAACAGAAATTAAAATCACAAATAAAAATGGCAATAATAATAATGACTTTGAATGATTAGTTAACATGAAATGAGCAGTGGCAGAGCTGAGTGCTGGTTCCCATCTTTAAAAAGGTGAGCACAGATTGTCCTTAGACTATCAGGGTGTCATACTACACAGCCCTGAAGGAGCCTACCCCCCAGGGTGCTGGAAAGGAGGCTCCAGCATCCTGCTAGGACCACCATTCTGTAGTTTGGTGAGACCTACCTGAAGCTGGGACTGCAGAGAGCGCCGGGCCAGCAGACTCTGGATCACATTGGTCCGGTCCAAACAGTCCATACAGTTACTGCGAAACACGCCTTTCTGCTGGGCCACTGTCTTCTCATCAGAGTTCACCATGAAGTAGCTACAAACAGTCACAGTCTGAGTTCAATGTCAGCCTCTCCGCAGGGCAGTTTCCATCCCTCAGTAGCATGTGGGGTTACCTGTACTCATCCTGGGTCTCTGACACTGAGTCCACTAAGATCTGCAGACGGTCCCATCTCATCTTACTGCACTCTTTGTGGAAGTCAAAGGCGATGTAGCTAAGGAAGAAGAACCAGAACATGTAAGAAGAGCCAGAGAGGTGTTTTTGATCTGTTCTTAAAACCTCCTTAAAACCTTAAAACCTCCCTCTGTCTTCTGTTTGTATCTGCCACTCTCAATCCAGGTTCTGACCAGGTGTCGCACTGGTCTGTCAGTCACATCAGATTAACAGTCAGCTTGGAGACATCAGGCTGAGCCTCCAGCAGACACTGAGACACATTAAGTCCAAGCATGAAGCAGCTGGGATGAGAGTTTAGCTTGAGGATGTGTTTCCCTGCAGTGTGCGACTGACAGGACATATTTTTGTACACAAGTGGCAGGGCTGGGTGTCCATAAGACAAGCATTTTGGTTCCCCTTAACATTCTACACAGCTACAATGAGAGTCTGCAGTACACACAACGTTTTTTCTTTGGCCAGGACCTGACATTACGTTATGTGGCATGTCAACAAAGTCTTTGTTCAAGAGTAGGAAGACAACTTGGGGTGAAACATTGCTCTCTACTGCCATACTTCCTCTGTACAGACAACTGCATCAACAACAACAATTCTCTGAATAAAATGCACCCTGCTCTGACAAAACCAGAACAGGAGTCAGCACTCAAAGAGACAGTGAAGACAGACTCCTGTATTTGTTTTGAATGCAGATCAGATCTTCTTTTTAACTCAAAATAACTTTAAGCAGACACAAAGCAACAAGGTAATGTATTCATTAACAGTTACATAGCGCTACAGTTTGAAACGTGACAACAAGCAAACTTTGTAAGTTTGTTGCATAGTTTAGTAGCCAGCTCTAAGAGGTGTCTGTATGACATTAGCGAATCTTGGTTAAGTCATATATATTATATGACATAACCATTATATTTAATTGATGAAGTCAGACAACTGAAGGCAGTGATAAAAGAGAAAGAAAGGAAGATTGAAGAGCTGGAGAGAAGAGTAGAAGACCTGGAACAGTATATACAAGAATGGAAGACCTGGTGATATCTGGGCTGGAGACAAACCACTACTCCTATGCACGGATAACAGCAAGCAACAAGGACGGGGAGGATACATCAAGAGGTGAAAAACTTTTACTTGGGCAGCAAGTCATCAAGTTTTTTGATGATAAAGGCATCCCCTTGGATAGTAAAAATATGGCTGCATGTCACACTATCCCACAAAAACAAAACAAGAAGCCAACTATTATAATCAAACTTGTGAACAGAAAACACAAAACTGAGGTACTAACGTTCTATGTACTGATGTTTACTGTGAATTATTCAGTTAATCCTATGATGGTATAGGGTAGGGCTGCGCGGTATACACGGTATGACAGTAGAGACGGTATAATTTTAAAGACTGTATTTGCTGTATCAATATGCACGTGACGTCACTATATTTGCGGGTGGCAGAGGGGACGTCATCAAACCACAGGCGCAGAACGGATCGGGTTACCGGTACGGATGGGTAGTGACCAAGCGGCAACCTCCGGTCTGAAAAAATGAGACAACACGGAAGTGCTTAAAAGCTGCTGTTCCTAGAGTGACAGCTTGAGGCTGGTTCCAGAAGCACCAGAAGTACTGTACAAGCAGACGGGAAAAAGGCCGTTTTCAGAGCTGAAATCAGCGTATTTAAAGCCTGGTACAAACTCTGTCTCCCGTCTGGATCGCTAATTTTGCTAACGGCACACACTGTGAGGGGGTTGAATTTTTTTCTAACTCGGCCGTTTGGAAGATATTAGGATCGAGAGCTTACCCAATCAGAGCCACAGCTCAGATCACGTGACTGACGGGCGCCCAATAGCTGTGAGTTTGGGCACTCGTCACTCCTCCCATTTCCAATATGGCCGCGCTCGTTGTTTAGCCTCAAAACAGAGCTGCAGTAACAGACGGGTGACGTCACGGAGACCATGTCCATGTTTTATACAGTCTATGATAGTGACACGGGGGAGGAGGAACTCATAGAGGAACTGGTCAAAAAGAAAAAAAGATGCTACTTCCATGATTTGGACGTGGTTCAGGTTCAAAAAGTCGAATGTGGAGCAGAAAATGTCATCTGCAAGATGTGTGGTAACCATAGACGTCAGTTTAGGGGGGGGACAGGTGGGACGTGTCCCCCCACTTTTTTGCCAGACGTCAGTTTGCCCCCTTCATGTGTAACCCCCAAAACGTGCGTGCCACAAAACGTCAGCGCTGTGCACTATACCAGCTTCCACTGCAGCCACATATTCACACAGCCTGCGCTCTGCTCCATCTGTTTCTAGTCATTTTTAACAAACACAAAGTCGCTGGGGCTCAGTAAAGTCTCCGGATCAGTTCAGAACAACAGAATGAAAGACTTCAATCCGGTGCAAGTTTATACTTTATAATCACTGATTCGTTCATTTCACTGTCCATCCAAAAGGGATTAAACCTCAGATAGATCAACCAATCATCATGCAGAAGCCGAGCGTCAGGCCCACCCCCCCAGAGACGCCGAGCGTCCGTCTGTGTAAAATGCTGTGGAGCTGCGGGGATGAGTGAGAAGGAGGTCATGTCTGTTTCCTGTGATTAGTCACTAATTCTGAGCAAATGATGAACGCATTCATGCACACAATTAGTCAGTGAAATGAAATGTACACACAGCGGTACAAAGTTCACTTTTTTTTTCCATTTTAGGGGAAGTTGAGCTTCCTTTGCAGTCTCAAAGTAATCGCCGCTGGACTGTTTGTAGCCTGTTTACTGATGACATAGGAGTGCGTAACGAGTCTCCTCCGATCTCTTTTTTTAAATCAACTTAGCTTTGATAGGAGACTACAAAACCCATTCAGAAACACTTCCATGATAAATTCTGCACCACAACAGAAAGGATTCAGTTTATACCGTGATATGAATTTTGGGTCATACCGCCCAGCCCTGGTATAGAGTAGGCTTAAAAAAGTCTTGGGGCTTCAGCCTATTCCTTTTTCGGTTGCTGTTTGTTATCTTTTTTTGTATAAACATGATTTAATTTTGTTTCATTTTTCAACCGAAATAAAGCATTAATTCATTCATTCATTACTAAGTAAATCAGAGATTATTTTCAGCAGGAGAAAACACAGATCTCTCTTCCCACTGCTAAACTTTGTCAGCCAGAGATGTCCTGTAGTTCAACCCGGTCCATTCTGGCTTGATCAGGAAGCTGAGAAATAGCATCTGGAAACAACCCTTTTGGTGCCAACAATCACATAATGTCTAGAAATGAGACTTCTTCTCGATCACAAAAAAAGTCCTTACAGTCCCTTTGATAAACTCTCAGAGCCCCTGTGTGCAGAGAGACATTCACACTGGTGGTATGTCATTGGTTTGTGTGATTGGATGGGTTTGTTTAAACACGAACTCTTCTAGTAATAAGATTATTTATACAGTCTCCTGATGGTACTACTTTAAAAACTGACTTTGGTACAGATACGGGAGTAATGTGTTTAACTGAGGGTAAAGGTAACTCTAGGATAAGTCTGTGAGTGTGTGTGTGTAGGGGCGCTTACTGTAGCATCCCGTTGTTCATCCCAGACACCATCTTAGCAAAGGCCTCTTCCAAAGGTTTCTCTGAGCCTTTCTGATTCACCTGAAGACCCCAGAACACAAAGATGTTTTATTCCGATCCAACACAGGTGTGATAGAGCTTTGATATGAGTCCTCACCAGGTTCAGAATAGTTTGTTTTCCATAGATGAGCAGCTGAGAGTCAAAGTGTCTCTGGAAACCATCCATCTGTGCAAAGATCCAGGGGTTAGCTCCAGGGTTAACATGTTCATTTGAAAAAGCACACAGATGTCAGCGAGATGTGGGCTCTTACATGGTTGGTCGTTTTACTGATGATAGGTTTAGGCTTGTACTTGAGGTTGGGCCTTTGACTCCAGTAGAAAGGCATTGAGCCTCGTGTCTGCACACACAAAGACAAACTTTTATTCCAGAGTCACCTCTGAAAGATGAAAATCTGCAGAGGCTGAAGGCCTCCTGCTCTACCTGCACAAACGAAGCCTTTGCCCCCTCGTACAAAACGATCTGCTCTGTCTCCACAAAGTTAGCAGCATGGCCTTCAGAGTCGATTCCTGTGCAAAACAGAAAACAGCAGGACAGAAAACATTCAGTTAAAAAAGGAGACTTTTCATCTTCCTGCCCGAGACCACACTGCAAAAACCAAAGTCTAAGCAAGCCATTACGTTTTACTTGTTATGGAAAAATATTGTATTTTTCTTGATTTGAGCCACATTCACCATCATAAAAATGTCTTATTTCAAGTTTTTGGGGGTTTTTTTTTAAACAAAATGAGGTCTGAAGTGCTTATAGTAAGTAAAAAAAAAATCTGCCAATGGGATAAGAAAAAAGAAATTAGAAAGTTGTCTTAATACAAGAAACTTTTTTCTTATCCCGTTGGCAGATTTTTTTGACTTGTCACAAGCAATTCAGACCTCATTTTTGTCTTTAAATACCCTGAAATAAGACATTTTTAGGGACTTGTCAGTAGAATGTAGCTCATATCAAGAATTATAAGACCATTTTTAACAAAAATAAGACATAATGACTTGCTTAGATTTCAGTGTTGGCGGTGCAGACCACCTATTGGCGCTTTTCTACTATACAATTCTAGCCCTACTCAGCTCGGCTCTACTCTACTCAGCTCTACACGGTTTGGTTACCTTTTCCACTAGCCCGACTACAGACTCACAGTGGGCCTGGATCTTATAACACAGCTGCGCTAAAGTGCTGCGCAGAAGTGCGTGCATGTTCATCTATAACGTGACACAAACATAATTTTGTACTAACATATGTGCCACCGTGGTCTTTAAAGGAAAAAAAAGCTTTAAAAAAGATTTCATTTAACTAATACAGCGGCTCAATGTTGGGCGTCATGACAACGGAGGTAAACAACAGCCTTGTGCTGCTGCACGCGGAGGAAAACGAAGGAGCTGCTTCCTGACTTAAACTCTTCCCTGGATCCAGTGAGATCACTTTAATTTCTGATTTTTGGGCCTGGTATAGCAGAGATTTTTTGTTGATCAATCATTCTTCTTTGAACTGGTTTTCCTTTTTGGTTCCCTGTGGATTAATGGACTGATTGGTGCTTAAAGACTCTCAAAGCAGACAGACGCTCCTGCACCGACCAACTTTGATTTCATGGGAAAGACTTTTTAAGTCGAACTATCTTTGCTGTTAACTTCTTTTTGTTTAAAAAGGACTTTTAACTTATTTATACGGTGGCCGGGAATGGCAAAACAAAATTACAAATTGTGAAACACTCTTACAATGGTTAAGACAAATTTACATTTTAGAAAACAATTTTACATCCACTAAACAAAATTAAATTGCCATAACACATTTACAAGTCCTAAAACAAATTTACCTTTCGGAAAACAAATTAACAAGACGTGAAACACTTTTACAAACGCTGAAACAAATTTACAAGTGGCGAAACACTTTTACAAGCTCAAGCATTAACCGGAAAGGGAATGTACCAACTCCCGGGATGAACCGGATGTGATAACGGGGAGTGGCAAATAGGCCAATAGTGTTTGTTGGAGGTCATCCAAATTGTGAAAGACCGACCACACGAAAAGGTACTAAAAACTGGCGTCTGCCACGTAGTACCGCGCCTGTGGAAACGCAACACAAACCGAGTAGAGGCGAGTAGAGGCAAGTAGAGTAGGGCCAAGACGGGTCAGTGGAAAAGGGCCATATGAGAACTCCAAACCTCTTTCCTGCTCTTCACTTGTCAGGGTTGAATACTGATGGTCTTCGGACAGAAAACAAAAGCTGATCTTGGCCTGACTTAAAAGCGAATCTCTGACTATGGGATTGTTTGTCTTTGTTCAAATCAGTTCAAGCAAACCATGAATATGCCCTGCCAAATAATCCCGTCGATTAAGTGTTGCTGGAGCAAACAGCTAGGATGCTATGTAAAATATTGGCAAAGTTAGAATGTGATGGTTGCAGGTCATTTCAAGTTCACATTTATGACAAAACATAACACAAAGTAACTGAAAAACATTATTGTGTTGTGACAAATATGTGCAGCTTTTTAATCTGATGTCAGCAACGGGTTTCTTCTGATTCGTCACAAACATTAGCCCATCTTGTGTTATCAGATGTGATCAGATTTTTATCAGACTTGTGCTGTCAAAGTATTCAAGTCGAGGTTTTGGTGTGGAGGATAATATGCTCTTCAAACCTCAGAGTTTGGTCAAGTCTAGTAAACATCCAGTCTCAGCGGACATTGATTCATTTTAGAGTCTGGTTCTGTTTAAGGTTCCTGTCCTCTTCCTATCTTTAAAAGGTGCTCGCTCCTGCTCATTGGGGATTATTGTTGGATCTCTGAAAATTGTGCGTGTCTTTGTTTTTACCTCTGACGTAGTATCTGACCCCAGCCCTGAAGCAGCTTCTCCTGGAGATCAGGATCCACTCAAAGATCTTTCCATTGATGCGGCACGGCTTCATAACGATGACTGGGCACAGAGGTCAAGGAAAACTCTTACCTTAGACATTTGGTGCCTGAGTCATCTTCTAACTTAAGTTTTCATGGTTGGGATCCCCTGACACTAACCATAATGTGTCTGTAAAACAAACCACAGTCACGCTGACAGAGAAGAGTCCAACAGAATATGCTGAGCAGCTAGCTCTAAAAACTCAAACTGTAGTCATGTGTCCAAATGCCTGGGCTCTCCCCCACATCTGTAAGGATTTTAAAAATCTGTTAGTGGGGCTCAGCATGAGAGAACAAATCTCACCATGAGACACGAGTGAAAAGGATACAGCCATGGACCACAGGGAGAGCAAACCGATGAAGCTGTGGGAAAAGTTCTGTGATTAAAAACAAATATAAACGGATAATTGGCAGTCACAGTCTATTTGTGCATGCGTGTGTGCGTGTGTGTGTGTGTGTGTGTGTGTAACCTCAGGCTGTGCAGCTAGTTCTCTTAGGAGATTCCCGTTCCACACAAACCTCTGATCAGCCTGAATAATAAAAAAAAAAACAGCTACGTGAGAAACATTTGAAGTTCACTTCATAGAGATACTAACCTTCATGTGTCACTAGTCTTACAGCACAAAATGTCGGTGATTGTTTTTAGGTTTAACCCCTTACATCCCACCAGATTCTGGCCTATATACCAGACTATGTTTTTAAAGCTTATAACTGTAGAACCATAAGGTCAAACTTCATCAGTGATAACTCATTTGAAACATTAAAGTTTCTGGTTTAATGTTTGTGTATGTGGCTAAAGCCCACATCAGGATAAATGCAGCTGAAACAGTTTTTTTTTCTCTTCATTTTTTATAACCAATTTATGGACATCATTGACTTCAAGATGCTTCTCGTCAGACATAGAACATCCACCACATCACTTCTACACTGTGTCATCTACATCTGGATGAAATTTGAGCTGTTTAGGTAAAACCTTGTAGGAGTTATAGAGTTTTTAGTCTCAGGCGACCAACACCAGCAGATGCCTTCTTGTTTACCAGGCACTCGTCTGATGACTAAACAAACCAGCTTCATCAGTGCTCAGTGTCCTCTTTGTCGTCAATTTTGTTCTCTCTGAGAGAAAGGTTTGATAAAGATCGTGAAATGATAGCTCCTGGTCATGGACTGTACCTCTACTGTTGGGCACATCAATATAAAGGATTACGCGCAGCAAAAAAAAAAAATTGCCACTCAATCCAGCTACAGCAGGCTTCATGTGATCAGTAAGGCTGTTGGTTACTATACGTGTGATAAACAGGCCTAATAGCCAGTAAATGAGCCTGTTAGGGGGGCTTTACCATAGACTATATAAAACATGGATTTAGTCTCTGCCGTGACGTCACTCCTCTGTTACTGCCCCGTTTTGAAGCAACACGGCTGGCGCAGCTGTATTGGAATTGGGAGGGGTGACTCGTGCCCAATTTCACAGCCATTAGGTGCCCGTCAGTCATGTGATCTGAGCTGTGGCTCTTATTGGGCAAGCACTTAATCCTAATATCTTCCAAAAGGCAGAGTTAAAGGAAAAATCACCCTCTCACTATGTGTGCTGTTAGCAAAATGAGTGATCCAGAAGGGAGACCAGGCTTTATATATGGTAATTTCGGCTCTGAAAACAGCTTTTTTGAGCTTGGTGTGCACACAACGTCAGGGAACTTCGGAGTCAGCCTTGAGTGGTCACTCAAGGAGCAGGAGCTTTTTAGCACTTTCACATTGTCTCATACACTGCCTGGCCAAAAAAAGTCCCCACCTGGATTTAACTAAGCAAATAGGTACGAGCCTCCTATTGGATAATTACTGCATGGGCGATTATCTTTCAGCTGGCAACAAGTTATTTAACCCCAACTGGTGCAATGAGTTGCTTCTCATTTCCTAAACAACCATGTCGAAAGACACATCCTGTGGTCGTGAAAAAGATGTTAGTCTGTTTAAGAAAGGTCAAATCATTGGCATCAAGCAGAGAAAACATCTAAGGAGGTTGATGCAGAAACGACTAAAATTGGGTTAAGAACTGTCCAACGCGTTATTAAAAACTGGAAGGATAGTGGGGACCCATCGTCTTCCAGGAAGAAATGTGGCCGGGAAAAAATCCTGAATGATCGTGATCGGCGATCACTTAAAAGTGTGGTGAGATCAAATCGAACTCAAGGGATTGGGACTGAACAGCTGTGTAGCCTTAAGAAAACCACTAATCAGTGAGGCTAACCGGCTAACTCAATTTGCTAGGGAGCATAAAGATTGGACTCTGGAGCAATGGAAGAAGGTCATGTGGTCTGATGAGTCCAGATTTACCCTGTTCCAGAGTGGTGGGCGCATCAGGGTAAGATGAGAGGCAGGTGAAGTGATGCACCCATCATACCTAGTGCCTACTGTACAAGCCTGTGGGGGCAGTGTTATGATCTGGGGTTGCTGCAGTTGCTCAGGTTCAGCAACAGTATGTGCTCAAAGAATGAGGTCAGCTGACTCCCTGAATATACTGAATGACCAGGTTATTCCATCAATGGATTTTTTCTTCCCTGATGGCACGGGCATTTTTCAAGATGACAATGTCAGGATTCATCGGGCTCAAATAGTGAAAGAGTGGTTCAGGGAGCATGAGACATGGACACCACAGGGTCCAGACCTTAACCCCACTGAGAATCTTTGGGATGTTCTGGAGAAGGCTTTGTGCAGCGGTCAGACTCTACCATCATCAATACAAGATCTTAGTGAAAAATTAATGCAACACTGGATGGATTTAAATCTTGTGACATTGCAGAAGTTATCGAAACAATGCCACAGCGAATGTGTGCTGTAATCAAAGCTAAAGGCGGTCCAACAAAATATTAGAGTGTATGACCTTTTTTTTTGGTGGTGACTTTTTTTTGGCCAGGCAGTGTATTTTCAGACTAGAGGTTGCCGCTTGGGCTTTTAGCAGCATGTGCTAATAGTTGAAAAGTTTCTTTTTAGTAGAAAAACTTAGATTCAGTTGTTAAGTCTTACTTTATTGAGTCTAAGTTTGTATACTAAAAAGAAACTTTTCAACCATCACATATGGAGAGAAAATGAACATCATTGAGTTAGCATGTGCTAATGCTACAGGCCAGTCAAGCAGAGAGCAGTTGTTGTATAAATCAGGCTCTCCTGGCATCAAATCTCTGTGAATCGATATGGGGCCACTTCTGAATTGTAGCCAGAAGTCTAAGGAAATAAAATATGCCAAGTTTAGCTAGATTCACATTGAGGAGAAAATGCTATGAGACTGAGAAGTTGCTGCAATTGGTGAGAATGGACACGACAGACAAAGAACAAACTTCAAGTGAAGCACTGTCAAGAAAACTGTAAAACAAACTTAGCGGCTGACGTGAAGAATCTAAGCTTTCTAACACAGGTTGTTCCAGTGTTTCACAACAGCTTTACCATTTAGACTTTGATGATGTCAGAGGATTGGCAATTGCCGACACTCTGGTGTGGCATAAGTAAGGAGAGAAATTTGTGTCAGTATTATGCAATAAAAAAAATGAATTTGAGACCAAATAAAGTTTTGCAAACAAAATTGTGATTCCAAGAATTCAAATGATACCAATGGATAAATGAAATATATTTGTGAATGAAATTTTTTCTTGTTAAATCCACTGTTTTTTCTTTTTGGATGGAAGTTTTTATCTCAAACCACAGATTTGTACGCAGAATTTGCCTTCATGGCTCTCATTGGCGGAGCTTCCTCTGAAAGATGCAAGAAGCCTCCTGATTGGTCAGCGTCACTCAGAGAGACCTGTAATTTGCTCTGATAGTATATCTAATAAAACAGTGTATTTATTTGTTTGTTTGCTTATTTATGAATAGGCCAACAACTGTGAAATCAAGCAAAATGAAGTTGAGCAACAAAAAGGTCAGTCGCTTCTGACGAAGGGCTAACTTATAACTGTTCATGCCTGATAACCCAATCCCTCATAGTTACTAAACCTCACACTCCAAGAGACTGTGATAACTTCTTCCTCTTTTGTTTTACTGATGTTGCTAAGGTTACATTTCTTGTTCCTTCAGTGTTTATTTTGTGTTTAGTGTGTGCTGGGTATGGTGTTGGTATTCTCTTGGATACTGCTAAGGAACATCTGAAGCATAGTGGCCAGTTTTATTTGAAAACTTGAATGTGTTCATGATGTGGTTATGAGTTTGGGGATATCATGAGTACAGTTCTGTGGTCTGCCTACCCTCTCCAGCAGACTCATCTCCTGGAAGTCAGGGCTGGTGTTGGCGAGTC